>MJUU01031388.1:140165-165130 GCA_002080025.1 Modiolus philippinarum | reverse complement strand
AACGCAACAAAAACAATAAGTCTCCCAAACTTCGTTTGGGAGACTTAAAAAAAGAAACAAAAAAATGCAAATATAATGTATTTATTTTAATATAATATCACTTACTTAACCAGTCCTTCCTAAAGATGAAGGGAAAATCCATGGACACAATTGTCCACTGCATCTACTGTTGTAGTTAACAAATTCTTATGAAAAAGCGAAAAACTACTATGCTACATGAAGCTTACAAAAATGAAAAACAAACTTCTAAAATCCATTTTACTAAAGCGTCTGGTGTATCTGCAATATCCCGGCTAAACACTCTCCGCGTAATGGCCAAATTATCAAATAATTTAATAAAGTAAATCAATAAGTTGTATATAAATACTTTTTATACGAAAAATAGAAATAAATACCGAAAATTCGATTCGCCAGTGTTGTTTACCACCAAGGAAAAAAGTGTATGATCATGCTTTTGTTTTATCATACAGCAATCAGTAGATTTAAACTTATATGAGAACAAAAGGCGAGTTTAACTTTCAATTTGATTATTCAAATGACTTTAAAATTAAGCAGTGAAATTGAATTAATGTCGTAGTGCAAATATTTTGCATATTTTCATAATTTGGATTATCTTTCTTTTTTTTTTTAGCTCACCTGACCCAAAGGGTCAATGTGAGCTATTGCTATCACTTTGCGTCCGTCGTCTGTCGTCCGTCGTCCGGCGTTAACTTTTTCACATTTTCATCTTCTTCTCTGAAACCACTGAAGCAAATTCAACCAAACTTTACAGGAATGATGTATGGAAGGTCCTTCACAAAGATTGCACATTTCGTTCTGATTCAATAAAAAACATGGCCGCCAGCGCGGATCTTAGTTTTAACATTGGACCCTATGGGAAAAACATCATTTTAAACATCTGCTCTGAAACTATTGAAGCAAATTTAACTAAACTATACTGAAAGGATGTATGGAAGGTCCTCTACAAAGAATGCACATTTCGTTCCGATTTGACAAAAAACATGGCCTCCAGTACGGAACAAAGTTTACATTGACCCTATTGGAAATTCACATTTTCATCTTCTCCTCTGAAACCTCTGAAGCAAATCCAACCAAACTTTACAGGAATGGTGTATGGAAGGTCCTTCACAAAGATTGCACATTTCGTTTCGATTCGATAAAAAACATGGCCGCCAGCGATTATCTTAGTTTTAACATTGGACCCTATTGGAAAAACATCCTTTTCAACATCTTCTCCGAAACTATTAAAGCAAATTTAACTAAACTATACTGAAATGATTTATGGAAGGTCCTTAACAAAGATTGCACATTTCGTTCTGATTTGACAAAAAACATGGCCGCCAGCACGGAACATAGTTTAACATTGGCTCTGTGGGAAATTCACATTTTCATCTTCTCCTCTGAAACCTCTGAAGCAAATCCAACCAAACTTTACAGAAAGGATGTATGGAAAGTCCTTCACAAAGATTGCACATTTCGTTCCGATTCGATAAAAAATATGGCCGCCAGCATAGATCTTAGTTTTAACATTGGACCCTATGGAAAAAAAACATCATTTTCAACATCTGCTCTGAAACTATTGAAGCAAATTTAACTAAACAGTACTGAAATGATGAATGGAAGGTCCTTTACAAAGAACGCCCATTTTATTTGGATCCGACAAAACAAAAGGCTCCAAGCACAGAACTTCGTTTAAAATGGGACCCCTATATGAAAACATCTTTTACGTCATATGCGCTGAAACTATTGGAAGCAAATTCAGTCAAGGTAAGATTGCTTTGATTGATTTGTTTTGATCTGATAAAAAAAAAGAAGACCACCGGCACAGAACATATTTTAACACAGGATTCTATAGGATAAACATCATTTTCATCCCCTGCTGCTAGCATTTTGTCAGGTGAGCGATTCAGGCTCAGTTTCTGAGCCTCTAGTTAAATTTTATTAATAAATTATGTTTGCTAATTTTGCTAACTGTAAATCTAAGAAATAGTTGTAAATTAATTAATATTGCGACATAAGTGACACAAACAATTGATTAATTCTTGATTAATCATTCACAGATTACATTAACTCAAAGTAAGCAAATTTGTTCATTTAGACAGTTCGGAAATCAGGCAAACAGAATACGGACCCCGTATTCCTAAAGTTGGACACTCGATATTTCTTGTGAAAGTGTATTATTATTATTTTCTTTTTGTTTATTGTTATACTGTTTACATTATATGGGATCAAATACAATTTTACGGATCATTTGTGCATTGCTGCTAGTTCCCTCGTATTGAAATTATCAATACGAAAATTGGTTGAGAATCCGGAACATGTTTTTGATTTCACAACATCTGTTTACAGTCTGTAATGCAAGAGCAAGGACCTAAGAAGTTTTGCGATGATGTATTCTGAATATTCGAGATTGGACAGAGTAAATTTTCTGAAAGTTCCTTTTACAATAGCAGACACTTCAAACACTGTACTAGATGCAGAAAACCCAGTACTATAGATCATTATTGTGATACAGTCAAAAGTAAGTGCTTAAGATGTTGCTTTTTTGGACATTACGTAAAATTATGTTTCTCAAGATTAACTGACAGACGAGCTAAATCGCAAACACGTAAAACTAGAGGCTCAGAGACTGAGCCTGTATCGCTTACCTGACAAAATGCTTCTTTGCCCTGCATGACGAAAAATGATGTTTTTTTTTTACAAATGGGGTCTAGTGTTAAGCTATGTTTTCCATAGGCACTGTGTTTTTTGTCTGATCCCATTATAATGAGTTATCTTTGCAGAGGCTATATATACATCATTCCAATACAGTTTAGTTAAATGCTTGAATAGTTTCAGAGAAGAATATGGGAAGGATGATTTTTCTTATAGGCCCAAAGTAAATATATGCTATGAGCTAGCTGCCATGTTTTTTGTTAGATCGGAATCAAATGAGCAATTTTTGTAAAGCACCTTCCTTACTTCAATCCTGTAAAGTTTGGTTGAATTTGCTTCAGTGGGTTCAGAGAAGATGAAAATGTGATTTTCCCATCTAATATGTTTACTATGTTTTGCACTTGTGGCCCTTTTTTTGTCCGATGGGAACAAAATGAGCATTCTTTGTAAAGGGCCTTTATTACATCATTTCTGTAAAGTTTGGTTTAATTAGCTTCATTGGTTTCAGAGGAGAAAATGTGATTTTTCCCAATGGTTCAATGTTAAACCTAAGTTCTGTCCTGGTGGCTATGCTTTTTATTGGAACGGAAAGAAATGAGCAATCGTCGTAAAAGACTTTTAGTACATCATTCCTGTGAAGTTTGTTTCAATTTGCTTCAGTGGTTTCAGAGGAGAGGATGAAAATATGATTTTTCTAATAGGGTCCAATGTTAAAACTAAGTTCGGCCCTGGCGACCATATTTTTTATCAGATCGGAATGAAATGAGCAGTCTCCGTTAAAATTTAACATCAGGCTCAGCAATTTCAGAGTGGAAGATGAAAATTTGATTTTTCCCATAGGTGACAATGTTAAACCTAAGTTCGGTCCTGGCAGCCATGTTTTTATCGGATCGAAATGAAATGAGCAATCTCTGTAAAGAACCTTAAGTACATCATTCCTGTAAAGTTTGGTTGAATTTGCTTTTGCGGTTTCGGGGGAGAAGATGAAAATGGGTTTTTCCCATAGGGTCCAATGTTACACTAAGTTCCCTGCTGGCGGTCATGTTTTTTTTTATCGAATCAGAACTAAATGAGCAATCTTTGTAAGACCCTTATCACATCATTCCTGTAAAGTTTGGTTCAATTTGCTTCATTGGTTTCAGAGGAGAAGATGGAAATGTGATTTTTCCCGATGGGTCCAATGTTAAACCTAAGTTCTGACCTCAGTGCCCTGGTGGCCATGTTTTTTACTGGATCGGAACGAAATGGGCAATCTTTATAAAGGACTTTAGTACATAATCCCTGTAAAGTTTGGTTGAATTTGCTTCAGTGGTTTCAGAGGAGAGGATGAAAATGTGATTTTTCCAATAGAGCCCAATGTTAAACCTAAGTTCAGCCAAAACGTTCATGTTTTAAATTTGATCAGAACGAAATGAGCAATCGTTGTAAAGGACCTTTAGTACATCATTCCTGTAAGTTTGGGTAAAATTGCTTCTGAAATTTCAGAGTGGAAGATGAAAATTTGATTTTTCCCATAGGGTCCAATGTTAAACCTACGTTCGGTCCTGGCAGCTATGTTTTTATCGGATCGAAATGAAATGAGCAATCTCTGTAAAGGGCATTTGGTACATCATTCCTGTAAATTTGGTGGAATTTATTTTAGCGGTTTCATGGGATCGGAGAAGATGAAAATGTGATTTTCCCATAGGGTCCAGTGTCAAACTAAGTTCAATGCTGGCAGCCATGTTTTCTTTTATCGAATCAGAACTAAAAGAGCAATCTTTGTTTAGGACCTTTAGTGCATCATTCATGTAAAGTTCGGTTAAATTTGCGTCAGTGGTTTCAGAGGAGAAGATGAAAATGTGATTTTTCCCATAGGGTCCAATGTTAAACCTAAGTTCGACCTTGGCTGCCATGTTTTTTAATCGGATCAAAACAAAATGAGTAGTCTCTGTAAAGAGCCTTTAGTACTTCATTCCTGTAAAGTTTGGCTGCATTTTCTCTGCCAGTTTCAGAGAAGAAGTTGAAAACGTGATTTTCCCATAGGGTCCAATGTTAAACTAAATTCCGTGCTGGTGGCCATGTTTTTTATCGAATCGGGACTAAATGAAAAATCTTTGTTAAGGAACTTCAGTACATCATTTCTGTAAAGTTTGGTTAAATTTGCTTCTGTGGTTTGAGAGGATAAGATGAAAATGTGATTTCTCTAATTCTTATGCTGTTCATGTCAATTTAAAAGCATGGGAGATCAAAGTGTTCTCCAACGTGTGGGTAAGTTGATCTCATGATTTCATTGGATATTGAAAAGGTCACGAACTTTTTTTTCAAATAGCAAAATATACCCTAAATAAATTTATTTCGAGTATAAATCAATGTAAAAAGTATTTACTCAAAGCATACATTGTTCATTTATTTTGAATCACATATGATCGATTTGTCTTGATTGTAGAGGCCCACGACCGGGTGAAAACTAAAACACATGAAAATGTCATTAATTTTAGAATTAGAGAAATAAAATCTATCGTTTGCAAGTCTTTGATTATCAAAGTTATACTGTCTCAAGGGTTAAACATAAAAGTTCTTGCTAAAGCTCGAACTTTTAAAGTTTAACCCTTTTGACAATAGAACTATGATAATAAACGACTTGAAAGGATAAATTCTCTATTTTTCCCATAGGGTCCAATGTGAACCTAAGTTCGACCCTGGCAGCCATGTTTTATCGGATCAGAACGAAATGAGCAACCTTTGTGTAGGACCTTTAGTACATCATTCCTATAAAGTTTAGTTGAATTTGCTATAGTGGATTCAGAGGGGAAGATAAAAATGTGATTTTCCCATGGGGTCAAATGTTAAACTATGTTCCGTGCTGGCGGCCATGTTTTTTATCGGACAGATGTGATTTCCCATAGGATCCAATGTTAAACCTATGTTCGGCCCCGTCGGCCATGTGAAATGACCAATCTTTGTGAAGGACCTTCCAAACACCATTCCTGAATTGCTTGAATTTGCTTCAATGGTTTCAAAGGAGAAGATGAAAATGTGAAAAGTTAACTGGACGACGGACTATTGACGCCAAGTGATGAGTATAACTCACACTGACCCTTTGGGTCAGGTGAGCTAAAAAGGAGGGATTCATAAAAAATCGAAGCTATTCAAAAAGTGAAGTGTCAATTTTTCCTTACTATAGTCTAACTGATAACAATTTACTTGAAAACATCAAATCCATTGACAATACTGAAAGAATATAAGGTCATGTAAAATATGCCATAATAAGAAAAAAAAGAGCATACATCTCAACTCGGGGAACTGCGTTACCAACTCCACACAGCATTAAAAGACAAACTTCCGTATAAAATATTTTACGAAAGGATATGATGTTTGTTGACAATCCCGCACTCACGACCAATGAAGACATGGATGTAGCGTTGCTCGACAATTAGCAAAGAATTCCGCTTAAACCGGTGCTAGGGGCCGTCTTGAACTTACTATGAGGTATGAGCAAGGCTCATTGTTGAAGGCCTCATGGTGACTTCAAGATGAAGAACAACAATAAAAGCGTTGTTCCTTTGCTTGTTTTTTACCATGTATTTGTAGAGACTTTCTCTCATGTGCATTTACACCATATCCTTTTATTCACCATGGAATAAACGAACATGAGACCATATAACATATTTTTACTCCAACTGCAATTAATCTAAATGAGGTGTAATTTCGGAAATTAATTCCTTATCAGCAGCACTAGAACCCAAACGAAGGAAATCAACAATTTCAAAAACTGTTTAAAATGCATAAAACGAAACGAAATGCTAATAATCTTTTTTTCAACTATAGCTTAGGACAAAACTACGATGGAGAGGCTAAGGTTTTTGAATTTATATAAAGTAGATGATATTTATATAAAAAGTGTACACATGAGATATAATCTCATGTAAAAGGACACCATATTTCAGAAAAACTAGGAAAACTGTGAGCTTTCTCTGAGCAAAGCTCACTGATATAAACTCCGGCTCCCCCATTTGATTTTCAATCAAATACAATTCTGAAATAAAAAGTGCACATCCTCATTATGTCACAAAGACAGTGTTAAAAGATTCATGAAGATCTATTCAGTGGTTGAAGAGGCGTATCAGATAAGAGATTCGAACCCACTTGTAATGTAATGGCCAAGTCCGTGTTTTGCTTTGAGAAACCCCCAAAAAGTCAATCAAATCAATTTCTGAAATAGGAGATGCATATTTACATTATGAAACAAAGACTGGTTAAAGTTTCATGAAAATCTATTCAGTGGTTCAGTAGGAGTAGTGGATAAGAGATGGGTACCCACTTGTAATGTAATGACCAATTGCATTTTCTGCTATGGGAAACCCCCAAAAAAATTCAATAAAATTCTGAAATAGTAGGTGCACATCTATTCAGTGGTACAGGTAGAGTGGCGGATAAGAAATCGGTTCCACTTGTAATGTATAAATCCATATTTTGCTATTGGAAACCCAAAAAATAAATTCAATCGAATTCTGAAATAGGAGGTGCACATCTACATTATGTCACAAAGACTGTGTTAAAGATTCATGAAAATCTATTCAGTGGTACAGGAAGAGTAGCGGATATGAGATGGGTACCCACTTGTTATGTAATGGCTAAGTCCATGTTTTGCTCTGGGAGACCCCAAAAATCAGTCATATCAAATTCTGAAATAGGAGGTGCACATCTACATTATGTCACAAAGACTGTAAAAATTTCAAAAAAAATTTATTCAGTGATACAGGAGGAGTAGGGGATAAAACAACGACAGTAGAATACCGAAGGAACAAGCACAAGATTACACAAATCAAAGTCCAGAGACAAGGCAAAAACAAGAACAGCAGAAGACGGAAGACATAAGACACCATATGCCCACAAAACACACGAACATTACAAATACAACACAAACAAACTAAAGCACTAACAGTGTGAACTCTCAAAAAACAAGAGTGACATCAGGTGCTCCGGAAGGGTAAGCATGTCCTGCTCTGTATACAGCACCCGTCACACCGTCATAGCATATGTTTTGAAAGATCTGTTAGGTTACTGCTTGGTTATTGTCATTTTCTAACCAGAAACAAAACCAAGTGAGAGCCATGGTACATGTAACTTCTTTAACCCTCAAACAGTACCAAGGTGAAATTTTGAAAAGCTTTTGTAATCACTTTAGAGTCAAACATGGACAGGGACAAATCGGTACCACAAACATCACTGACGAAGACAAAACTAAAATTTAACAATACAACACAAAAACTAAAGCACTGACAGTGTGAACTCCCATAAAAACCGAGAGCGACATCAGGTGGTCCGAAAGGGTAAGCATGTCCTGCTTCTGTATACAGCACCCGTCACACTGTCAGTGGGTCAATCCAGGGTAAAGTCAAAACCGGTAATGTCAAATCCGGGAAGACGTGAATCTAGGTGAAAATGTCAGTTTTCATTTGTGACACTGACATTTCATATCTATCTGTGATGTCGTGGTGACGGCCATAGAATTTCAGAAGGGACGAAAGTAACAACGGCTAAACATATCCCTGACTCAGCAGTTTTTGTGACAATGCTTTTGCTCTTTCCACAAAGTCACTGTATGTACTGCACGCTCTACAGTAACGAATTAATTGGCAAATATATACTCCATATGCTGGGGATGTAGGTATATTGCTGCAGAGAAAGGGAAAGTTCACAATTGGAAAGTCAAAATCATCACGTTTGTCATATAATCTAGATTTCAGACGTCCATGGTCGTCAATGTATAAAAAAAAGGTCAAGGTATGCAGCAGAATCGGGTGTATCGAGATAAGAGATGGGTACCCCATCACTATATACCCCTACTTTTCAACCGGGGGTATAATAAAGAGCATACATTTCATCACGGAGAAGCAATACCGTTCTGAACAAACTCATTCTGTGAAAAGCAATTTTTTGACTTTTTTTGCATGCATATTAAATAGAGAGCCTTACTGCGACTTAACAATAAGAATTTATTTTTTTAAAAAGTCGACTTGTTTGTTCTCAACATTTAATTTAAAAAGAAAAAAAACAGGCAGATATTGCTAAAACATTTTGGGAGCTAAACAAGATTAAGCAAAGGGTGATTTTCTTGTGTTGTTGAGTATATTTTTTTTTCGAATACGATTTTTCTTTCTTTCATCAGATATATAAATGGATGATAGTAAATAACTTATCATGCACAGAAGGGATTTGACTTTACTCAAATCTAATATAAACATATTCTATTTGCAGGTCTACTATTGTAACAAAGGTATTAATGATTGTCACGTATTAATGTCATGCATTCTTTGCATAACAACGTCGGTTTTTTATTTCATGATTATTTTTTGTCACGATTTCGTTATTCGCTGTCTTGCGTCGTTATTTCTTTGTCTAGTTTGTTTTTCTTTCTGTTGCCGTGTTTGCCATGTCTTTGGACTTAAATTTTTGTGATCATTACTTCCTTTGTTCCTTCGGTCTTCTACTGCCGTTGTTTCACTTCGATGACAAAAATCTTTTCTTACAAATGTACCCTTAGACTATGTAAAATGTATGATTTAATCCTAAAATGAATATAAAACAGAATTACGAACTGAAGTACGATAAAATTTGGCATAAAGTGGCTACCGTTGTTCTGAAAAAAAAAACGAAAGTTAAAAAGTGGATAACTGGAGACATCTACAATGGCTGAAAATTACAATCACATGCCATAATCGGTAAAGGAACGTAACAGGAAAAACACAAATAAGACAAAAGAGAAATGTAAACACTGATTGGAGCTCGAGACAGCCGGCCCTATTACCGGTACTAGCAAAAGCCAGCGGTAGGGTTAAACCGTTTGATGGGTACCCAAACCTCCCTTTAATCTGACGCATTTCCGTATAGTATATTAAACATACGAATTAAACCCAATACAGATTAACTACTAACTTCATGAATACAATATTGAAAGGAGAGGAAATTAAAATACGTAATTTAGAAAGATTGGTCAAGGGGTGCCCGCCGCTAAACTAGCGGCTGGCTGAAGGAGTATTGCCTGCTGGTAAAACACTGTCGCACTACGAAAGCTTTCTATAAATACGACTGGATTGCTTCGAAACAATATGCTAACAATGCTAAATATTTTCGATTAAAAAATTCATAAGGATTTATGTTGAAATTTAACCAGCTAGTTTTAACGACAATTTGTTTCTTCGAATCATTAGCCTGAGTTAATCTTGCGGTAGATCAACAAGTGCTAGATAAATTCTTTTTGTGCGAAAAGAAAAAGAAATAAATACCGACAATTTGGATCCATGGCATGGGTTACTATCAAGTTAGAAAATGTAAGATCTTTTTTTTTTTCATGCAACAATAAGTAGATCTTAACTAATTTAAGAACAACAGGCGAGTTTCACTTTCGACTTGATTATTAGTCTAGACAAAATAAATTTTAACGTAAACTTATTGCAACAAAAGATTTTTAATTTTAATCTATGGTAATAGATGAACGAAATAACAAAAATCGATCGACCAAGTTTGTTTTGAATTATTAATGAAATTCGTGAATTTTCATCGGTGTTTTAACTTTACGTTCAGGCTGCCGTAGCATTGAAGAGCGTAACAAAGGGACATAAACGTAATCTAGCAGACGACGAATTTGAGATGAATGTCTTGAATTTTCCAATGTAGATAGCTACTTTTATAAAATAAATCAACAATGAATCGTGTTATAGTCTTAATTCCTGCAAACATGTTGTATGTTGTACACTTTTCCAGTTTAAATGCATGATTTTCAAAGATATGTGGCTGAAACTAATTCTGTCGCTTATATCATGCATTGACTCATATTAATTGAAGAAATGAACAACAAAAAAACATATAAACCTATCCGAATAGTCATAAATCATTTACTCAAATTCAAAATTTTACAATTAAAAAGTTAAAACCTAGAAAAATATTATGCATATGATAGGTATCATACCACCAATAGGAAATTCGTCCGCCAAAGGTTGTATGTTAAAATAGTACTTATCAATGGAGTATGGATATTTCTATGGGATGATTGAAATAGTTCTGTATCCAATGTAATTAACCTGCATACTGTTTGAAAGCTGAACATCTTAGGTTCCCAAAAAAATCTTTATTATATTCCTATCAGTTGTGATATTTTTTTTTGTAAAAACAATGACATGACCATTTCACGGGTTGGCAGTGTAAGTGGAAGTTGTTTTTTGATAGTAGTATACTTCCGGTGGAGGGCATTTTCTTATATACAATGAAAGTTGTCCTCAAAATTTTTGTGGAGGCTCATAATATATCTAATTTATTAAGTAAGAAGTTTCGCTTTATTTGAAACGACAGTAAATGTGCTATGGCTCTCAGAAAATGACCAATTTAACAAAGACAAATAGGGAAAAATCAATTGTGGTATGATAACTTTAAGTGAAAAATCACAAAAATTAGAATTTGCCTCTGTCTTGTTTATTTTGGTACAAAACCATCAAGATAGGTCCAAATTCACATTTTTTAGCCAAATTTGATCTTAAAAGCTTTTAATTATCACACTGGAGCTGAAACATTGGTGCGATGGAATTTTTTCAGAAAAAAGGACAAAACCTGATATATACATACCAGAATGACTGTTATTTTTATGTTCCACAGTTAATCGCATTCTAGTCACTGCAAAATACAGTATACACTGTGTTTAAGCAATAAATAGCTAACAAATTCAAGTTATTGACATTTCAGAGGGATGTAGTGATACTAATTTTCATACTATCAAAGTATTTTTGAGAGAATTTCTTATAATATGGCATATAAACCAAGGATATATAGTGGATGTAATTTATCAGCAAAAAAGAGCACTAGAAATCTATTCTAGTGGGAAATGTAGGCTATTTTAGGTTGTAGAATAAGGATATTTCTGAATGATTAAAAGAAATTTTAAAATGAGTGGCCTAAAATAACTAATATATGTAAATAAACTGACCCTTTCTGTTGCATTAAACCACCTTTGTGTCACATTTTTTTATCTGTCATTGTTGAACAATGAATAATATCAGCATTTTTTAAGAATTTTTCTAGATTTTAGGAAAATTATATCTGACCGGCCTAATATCTCAAATATGGCCAAACTTCAAAATATACAATTTGACTAGCTTTTAACAATTTGATGGATCTGATGCTTCATATCTGCAAACTTATCAAAAAGTTTGATTCTAAATATTAAATCAAACTGATCTCAGTGCAGGTTTAGCTTATAAAAACACATTACTTGGAAAATAATGAAATATGGAGATGGGAGGGGTGGGGTTGGGGGTGGGGGCATGACACCCAGTTATTTACAAAATAAGTCTTTCATCTAAAAGAAAGCCACATATATAGTTTAGCCATGCGCATGCTTTTTGACCAAAAACAAGTTGCATTTAGGACACTTGTTGAAATTTCATTCATTCAGTCACTGACAATAGGCTCATATCACAAAAGTCTCATTTTCAGATTGTGATACCGTGATATAGTGTATCATTAGTTTGTGAATTTCTCTTAAAGTGTTCACCAGATCTTAATCAAACTTTGCAGAATTAGTGGAACAACATAGAAGAAAATATATATATGATATAAGCTAATTTTATTAGAAAAAAGAGGCCCTTTAGGTATCATACCACCAAAAGGAAATTCGTCCGCCAAAGGTTGTATAGGTAAGAAGTTTCGCTTTATTTGAAACGACAGTAAATGTGCTATGGTTCTCAGAAAATGACCAATTTAACAAAGACAAATAGGGAAAAATCAATGGTGGTATGATACCTTTAAGGGGATACGATACAGTACCAAGGGCAGATAATAACGTCGCAGGATCTGGAATGTTGTTTTCGCGACGTCACAGATTAGAGCGCGACGTCATAAATACCGCGGACAGCATGTAAAATAAATCTATGATGAAATCGAATTGCTTATAACGCAATAAGGGACGTGGCAGCTCAAGATTTGACATGCTTTTCAAACTGAAGCCTGGTTGTTAAAGGTCGGACCCCTTTCAGCATCGTTTAGTATAGAATCAATTTTTCCCAACAACAATTTCATTTCGTTTTAAAAAAATAAAAGATTTACACTTGTTACAAATGAACAAACGCACTGTACTGAGAAATGTATCAAGTTTGCTGAATTACCACTACTGAAATACTAGAATAACTGTGAGCAAAGCACACAAAACATACCCCGCTCCCCCATTGGATTCCAGATGTAAACAAATCACTAAAAAATCAAGTCAAATCAAATTTTTAAATAGCTGGTGCACAATGGCAATATGTACTGAACATTCTGTGAAAGTTCATTGAAATTCACCTAGTGGTCTAGGAGGAGTTGTCGCCACAAGGCGGACGGAATAACGAACAGACGAACGGACACCATGATCACTATATACCACCCGCTAAAGCGGGGGTATAACAAGTCGATCCCGTGGAAAATCCTTTGAAACTTCATGGATCCTTAAAATCTCGTGACTCTTCCGGTGTATTTTATTTGTTTATAATTATTTTTTTTCTTTTGTTTTGTTTTGTTTGTTTTTGTTTTTGTTTTGCCTTTCATTGAATCAACTTTCCATACGAATTTCTATTGCCAATGTAAAATTTCTACCGTGCAAATACCATTAATTAGTTTCTGAAAATTGCATACCGATTTGCTTTCTTACTAATTTATAATAGAAAAAGACAAGTTTACCTCGCGTGGAATGCCACGGAATATGAGTAACAGATACATCGACAAACGAATACCGAAGCGAAAGGTAGAAATAGAAAATTTCAAAATCAAAAATCCAATAAACAATTGAGACCACTTGACAAAGACAAACAAAATAAACAACTAAAAGACGGAATGAACAAAATCGCCACAAAATTAAAGACGTGAGATCAAACATATTCTATCAAAGATTATGGCGTAGTTTTTAGCACATAAGCTTACAAATATTGAGGTTGTCAGTTCTAATCTAGCTTGTGACTGCTAAAAAAGAGCCCTTGAAAATTTTGTGATTTTTCATTATTTAAGCTGGTAAAAAAATTAACGGGATTGTCGCTAGAAAGGCCAGTGGTGCATGATCATGGCCATTTTCAGGGCAATTTCGCGGCATTTTGCGATTTGAATTTTCACGGGATGCTTTGAAAATTCAATTAAAAATCCCGTGATTTTTTTATATTACAATATTTTCATGGGGGTTTCATGGCTTAAATGCAAAATATCCTAAGCTGTGACAATGCATTATCAATAAATAATAAGCTAGCTAGAGTATGATATTGAAGAGGCTTAATCACGATACCCATTACATGATTATTATCCTATCAAGCGCATTTAACTTTAAAAGAGGGTCGGTATGATCTTTTTCGGGACAACGGGAAGGGACATTTATTTCACCGAGTATTCGGGAAGACACTAAACAGTTATCAGGAACGGGATTTGGTCAATTTCATTACCGGAATGACTGAGGGAATCATACATTGTTTTTCTTGGGAAGTCGGGCTCAAAACTCATCCTACCCACCCAACACAGCATACACTGAATTCTGTATATATGTATACCTGAAGAGCAGTAGTAGTGAAATAATCTTTTTTTCCCCCAGTCAACACAGTCACTAGAAGGATTAAGTAGGTATTTGACTGATCTTTGTGAATGTCTTGTAGAACGACGTTTTTCCCTGCGAAAAATAATCACCGTGTATCATCCGTACACAGGATATAGGTACCACTACTGGTTTTCTTTGAAATTTCAATGATGGTTACCATTAGTGTATGTGGATCCAGTTTATAGCTACTAAGTACCTATACACTGGTAACACCGTACACTAATGATAGATTTCATTGAAATTTTAACGAAAACCAGTCCTGGTACCTATATCCTTTGTACGGATGATACACGGTGATAATGTAACGTCATTTCGCGCCAAAACCGGGAATGCTCATTTGTAGTGATAAAAATGCCAGTTTTCTCTCCGTAGCTTGAAAATAAGCACATGGACCCCCATTTTTCAAAGCGAATTTTCGAAGAATGATGTTTCACGGAGATCTCAGCGAATTATGAAGAAAAAGTCAGTTCACAATTTTTTTCTTTGGTAAATTTTACCTACGAAAAATGAACGTTTATTCAATAAATATTTACATAAATGTCAATTTAGAACCACGAATGATGAAATTTTGTTTTAAAATAAATACTTACCTTCTTCAGAAATATCTCACGAAACTGTATCAAAAAACCGGAAGCAATTAGCTCTAATAGTTTGAAAGTTATGACATTTTACATATTGCTGTAAAAATACATTTTTTACGAAATATTTTGGAAAATGGGCAATTTTGAATCGCAATTATCTCGAAGGTATACTTTTCTTTGCACATTTTGAAAGAGCATATTCGAATTGACTTAATTTCAAAATTTCATGAAAAAATCAGTTCAGGATCTCTACTGTATCGTATCCCCTTAATAGCATTTAAGACATCAAAAAGTACGGCATACAATGCGCGTCATATTGACGCTTTTATAACACTAAAAACACGAGGTTTATTTAACGTAAACGGGAAAGGAAAACATGATAAACAATTAATCGAATGTAGATGCGAATATAAAGTTGCCACAACCAAAAAGTACGCCACGCAATCAACGTCTTTTTCGGCAATTAAACACCGAAGTTCATCCAGTCATTCAATTTATACTAGAAAGAAAACATACTATATAATTTGAATATAATGTAGATATTTGAAAGAAAATTAATTATTCTCACTTCTTTGGAAAGTAAATGATAAAAACATTATATGAAAAAAGTAATAATTCGAATAACATAAAAATTAATAATTGAAAATATTACACAACTGCAGACATTTAATTTAATGCTTTATTTATTTAACGAGGATTACAAACAGCCCGAGGGCTACAAAGTTGCTCTCCTCAACATAAACAGACAAGACAATATAATACAAGACAATATACAATACAACTCTCATTCACATACTCTCACACATAGAACAAACACATGTTATCGAAAATCAAAACCATACAAATAAATTATATAATACGTTTACTGTTTTCAATAAATTCAAACAAATATTGAAATAACATTTTGTTGTCATCCATTAAGAAATCATCATTTCCAAATATAAAGATTTTAACTAGGTAGTTGCACAAAATTTCTTTAAATGATATTAAGTTTACATTTGGACAGAGTAATGCCTTGACTTTTTGGAAAAAAACAAAGACCTTATATTTTCATATTGACGACAATAAATAAAAAAGTGTTCAATGGTTTCAGGTTTTTTTAGTATCACATCTATTGCATAACCGTGGGGAAATTAAATTATAGTTAAATAAATGATCATTTAGACCACTCAACCCAAGTCTAATACGTGTATGTTTTTTTTACCCACACCATGACCATATGTATAAATCTTTTTACTGTTCGATTCACAAAAATATTTGTTAATTTTATTTTTAAAAACATTTACTGAAGTTGATAATTTATAATCAGCTGGAATCTTATTCCATTCTTTGATAGTTGACGGAAAATAAGAAGATAAAAATTTAACTGTTCGTCCATGCAAAGGTAAAATATTATCCATGCGACGCAAGTTATGCAGACATTATCCCCGGGTGACCAGTTTTGACATACTGAAGAATATTTTCTGCTTAAGTGTAATTTCTATCAACACTGGTTATGTTATATGCCGTTTTCTTGATAAAATACAACATCATAAATCGATTAGCATCCAGACTTTGTGGTGTTCAACGTACAATGAAAAAAATGCAGACCATTTTATGATTCATACCGAATCCTGATCACCGCCACCAAAAGGACCTTAAATGACACACTTGGGGAAACCATGTAGAAACTCATTCTTACTTAGAAATTTAATAAACTATATAGATCCATCTAAAATCTGATGACCAATGACCATAACTTAAGATCGTGGTAAAGCTTTTTTTGTTTGAAAACTTTTGATCATAGTGCCATTTTGTCCAAAACTTACCAAATATTGATTTATTGCTAGTAGGTTATCAGTCAGATCGAACATTTCAAATTGGGGTTGGGGTCTTTAAGAGAATTAATTTTTTCATTGCTTCTCTGCAATTCGTGATAACTACCGTTCAGAAATATTGTACAATTTTTGAAATACAAATATATGTTACCACTTAAGGTAGAAAATCAGAAGACTGAACATGTACATACCAAACATGGCACAGAAAATTGCACGTTTCTTGAAAAAAAAATATATAAGATAAGACCCTACTTCTAAATTAAAATTCTCTCACATACTCGACGGGTTTCGATGAAAGGTTTTTGACTTTCGAAAAAACATATGAATGATAGCAGCCAAGCCAATATGGCTTTTCTGTTTAAGCCCAAATTGATATTTGCTGAATGTTTTACTGATAGTGGGTTTTTGGTGTTAAGGAAAACCGTATTTTTTGTATGAAATTTAGTAAAGTCATACATCTGTTATTTTGACAGACTTTAGAGATCATTTAAATTTTGAAATATATTTGCAATTAGATATCAATGAAAATAAAATCATTAATGACGTCATTTCTTACGTAGAGGAAATGTACGTCACAAATAAAGTTTGATGCGTCATTTCTGGTCCGCGTCAAAATAGGTCACCGGACGATACATTTAATGTAAAAAGCTGTTTTTTTTCTTTTTTTTTCGAAAGAGTTTCGGGTTAAGAGGGCGTCAAGACACAACAAAAGACATAAAATAAAAATTAACAAAAAAACTTCAAGAGGGCCAACGGTTTATATTGCGCTAACCTGAGCTTATTTTGCCTTTAACTTTAAATATAAAATTCAGTTTTTCTGCTTCTTTCCTATGGCATGCCGTTTTTATATTTATTCAATTTCAAGATATCTTATTTAATATATAAGATATCTTTATTAGTTTTAAGATATCTTATTTAAATTAAAGTTAATAAGATATCTAATTTGATTTATAAGATATCTTAATTATTTCATAAGATATCTTATTTAGTTTACAAGATATCTTTTTAATTAGATACGATATCTTAATTATCATATGAGATAATAATTAAGATATCTCATTTAGTTTATAAGATATTAATAAACTTTACAAGATATCTTGAAAGTGGAATAAATATAAAAACGGCGTTCCATACTTTCCCTCTGCTGGAACTCTATCCGAATGGTACAAAAATTTATCACTGTGTCTGATGTCGTACCAGTGGCCATGTCTCCTCTTGATGTTTTTGTACAATTCGTCGTCTTTCTTTTTCTTTTTTTTTTCTCTGTAGTATTTGAGTGTGTCCATTTGTACTAGATGGTAATTCTAACATACCGGCAGCTCAAAAAGATATGTATGTTGCGGTAGATCAAAGGTAAACTTTGAAAAACGGTATGCCTTTTACTTGCTGGTCTTTAATAGTGTTGGTGTTCTTTCATCAGTTAAGCCTGGTGTAACATCATATTGTTTCTTTGCTGTTCTTTCGGCAAACTCTGTTCTCATCTCAGTGTTAGCCTATCATGACGGGTGTCTTCAATTATCGTCGTTTCACCTGGTCCCTGTGTGGTCTCTCCGGTCTCAACTGGTTGTGATGACTTTGCTACTTCCACAACAGAAGCAGTATCAGATATGGTATGGTTGTTGTTATCAGTGTTATCGTCTTCACCTTCGTCGCTATGTACATCGACAGGTGCAGGTCGTTCTGCATTTTAAACTTCTCGATAAAAACTTCGTATCGGCAATTGATTCCTTTCCAACTGGCTTTCGACGACTTCTTTCAGCGTGAACCATAATGCTCTGGTCTTACAGCGTCTGCCAACTCTTGACTGCCTTGTCTCCATCTAAGGACGAGCTTGAAGTTTCCATTCCAACAAGACGCTGAAGTCCCAATTGGCGGATTGTTAAGTAAAGTCAGTGTTATCTATCATTCATCATTCCGACTCGCAAGTCATGTTTATACCACGGTTGACAGTATAAAAAATTTGATAGTTAAGTAGCTAAGACCTGACCAATCAAGGTGAAATAATAAGCTGAAATCTTCTAAAAACATTACAGAAAAATCACCAACAAAACAACAACAACAAAAGAGAAGAAAAAAGGAAATGAACAGGAATGTTGTTGAATAACCTTTTCATTGTACAGGTCAATAGATGGTGACTGTGCTAAAAATCAATATTACCTGTATATATTGGCTAATCTGAACCATAGCTTTGGCGTCCGTCGTCCGTTATCTTCTTTCTCATTTTCATCATATTGTCTGAAGCTATGAAATTGGCTTGAACTAGACTCTAAAGGTATGGAAGCCGCTTTCGATAAAATTATGACTATCAGCGCTTAACAATGCATTATCCTTATCATCTTATCTGAAATCTTAACGAAATAGTACTACAACAAAGAGTGTAAAGTCCATTACATACAATTGACCATTCTAGCTTACTGCAGCCACATATGATCGGGGCGCACTTTTTGAGAAAAAGATGTGTAAATGACACAATACCAAAGTTACTGTTAGTTTTCTTTCTTTGGATGCATATTTCGACAGTTTATGCCTCTTTAGTACAGATCCACAGGCACTTGTTTCATTAAAAAATCAGTCCCTCCCTCTCGAGGGAGGGACTGATTTTTTTATGAAACAATTGCCTGTGTACAGATTGAATCAAAGCATGTGGAAGTTCATAAACCAAAATACGTGAAAAAGCTGATTTGAGAACAAATAACCAGGATCTAAATAGAAAAGATAAAACTCAACCAGGGACAAAATTATGCACGAGGGATATATTCCCTAGTTTTTTAAAATTTCAAAATAAAATAATGATCTTTGTTTACAATTTAAGTGCTGACCAGTCATCCCGATTCATACTTTACCATCAACCAGTGAAGCTGTCATATATCATAGCATATAAGGTCATACCTTTTCAAACATTGATCGTTTGAAATGGATTAGGCAACTGTAATTATGGTTGGTAAACATTGATGTCTGTAAAGTCGACTAAACAATCAGCTCTAAAGAAACTTCGTTGTAATTGTATAAAGCCAACTGTAACACGCACCGATGTACATGTAGGACGTATGGCGTAGAGTGCAATGTCTCATGTGGTAAATGCCGACGGACAGATTTGCCTGAATTCGAGGAAAGGAGTTATTGTTATCAAAACAGAATATTCAGAATAAATAACAATATACCGAATGTACGAATATTTTTTTCTGCAGATGCCCATGTCAAATCAAAACATTTGGAGGATCTCGAACCGAAAGATACATTATTTTGAGCTAATAGAAATCAAATAAAAAAGGGATCTCATATAAAACTTATATCAGCTAAGCACAGAGCTTTTCACGAAGGAGATCATCCTAAGCTGAAAGCAAGTTTCAGAATTGAGGTATTGCAAGTTTCCAAATAAAAGTGGTTTTCGAGCCAGCACCGGAGTACTGACAACTGGGTTGGTGAAAATACCATTGGGGTACAAAAAGTCCACCAAAAAAGACCTGAAATAAGCTTGAAATCATGCAAGCTTTGATGGCGAAATTGTTGAAGTTCTACTATTTAGTTGCAGCTTAGATTATCGGCATATACGTGACTTTAGAAATTTTAGTTTGGTCAAATATTGTGATTTATGAGAACATCATTTGGCAATGAAATTCAACGTATTTACCCCATAATATGTTTATGACCATCAACAAGGTTGTATGAATTCTCTGAATTGAAGACAGACTTTATCGAAGTATATTTGAAGTTATTTGGTGGGTCTTGAAATGCATTAAATTGATTTTCCAGTCTTCAGCGTTTTTTCTGTCTTAAAATGTAGATTTAACCCCAAACTTTACACAACTTTTACCATAATATATTTAATTCTGTTCTTAAAATATCATTTACATGGTTCCTAACAATTTCGTAAGTTTTCGATTCAATTTTCTTATATAACATATTTCCAGTTTTCAGCGATTTTTGTCTCAAAATGTGGATTTTAACCCCAAAAAAATTACACAACTTTTACTATAATATATGTTATTCTGTTCTTAAAATGTCATTTACATGGTTCTTTACCCTTTTTACATAACAAATTTGTAAGTTTTCAATTCAGTTTCGTTATATAACGTATTTCCATTTTTTCAGCGATTTTTTGTCTCAAAATGTGGATTTTACCCCAAAATTTACACAACTTTTACCATATTATTTGTTATTCTATTTTCAAAAATATCATTTACATGGTTCATCACCCTTTTTACCAAAATATTCGTCAGTTTTCGATTCATTTTCGTTATATAATGTATTTCCAGTTTTCAGCGATTTTTCGCAAAAAACTGGATTTTTTACCCCAAAATGAAGAAAAACTGGCCGATCGATTTTTGTCGATTTTTAATATGATCACAAGGATGCATTAGAGAATCGAGTTTACCAAGAAACCTTTTGTTGCAATTTGTTTGACGTTCGGTGGATTTTCAAGCTAGATTGACTGGACTATATTCAAATCACTGGCGTAATTAAATGTCGCAGTGCAAAAACATTGTGCATATTTTTTGCGAGTGTCTTATGAGAAGCAGGAGATGCTCACTCTACCGGAGCACTTGATCCCACCTATGGTTTTTATTGGGTCGGTTTTGTTCAGCTTTGTAAATGCTTGTGTCTTCATTTTTCTTTTCTGTGCCGTGCTCATGTTGTGTCTGTTTCTTTTTTTTTTTCCATGTTGCCATTGTCCTTGGATTGTTCGTTTATGATTGACGGTTCGGTTCTCATTTACTTTATTATTTGATAATCTTTTAGTTTCTAAGTTTTGTTATTTAATTAATAAATTACGTTTGCTAATTTTGCTAAAAGGTAAATATTGGAAATAGTTATAAACTGATAAGTGACACAAATAATTGAGTAATATTGTACATGTCAAAGCACAGATTACATTAATTCAAAATTATCAATATAATGGGCAAATCTGTTAGATTACATAGCTCGGAAATCCGGCAAACAGAATACGCACCCCTTATTCCTAAACTTGGACTCTCGATATTTTTGTGACAGATTATTCTTTTGTTTATTGTTATACTGTTAATATTATATTGGATCAATTTCAATTTTCAACGGATCATTTGATTATACCTTTTGCAACAGACTTTTGTTACTGCTAGTCCCCCCTAGTGGAAATTACCAATACAAAAATTGATGGAGAACCCTGAGTATTCTGTGATTTAACAACATCTGTCAAAGTGGTTTGTTCACGTTTCTCCCACTTTATAATTTTCAGTTTCACGTTTCTCCAACTTGTGTCAAACAATAGCTGAACTTGGTGTTTTGATAGAAATTAAAATGGTTTATATTGGCAGAGTATAGTGAAACCTGGATGAAATGAAAAACAAATTTATTTTTTATAAGATAACAGCATGTTTTTTCTAATAAATTTCTGAATTATTTAAATTTTAAAATATAAATATAATTATATTCTTTTTATTGGTTCTTCTAAATTAATAACCATAAATTATAATATTTGATTAAAATGTTTATATGCTGTTGGTGATGCGCCTTTTTCTGATGAAGATCAAACCTTACAAGCTTTTAAAACATCGTCGAATAGATAGTAAATGGATATTCAAGATTATATGAACTAGTTTTTCATATCGCCTTGCCGTTGATGCACGTTTCAAACCAGTAAATTTACCTTATTTAATTTTATTCAAGTGAATCATTATCGTAAACCTGTCAAAAAGGCGTGTATATTTTTATCAAATAGAAAAACGGTCATTATGAATATTGTTTTTGTTATTTTAATCATACAATAAAGGTTTTTTTTCCGCGGAGACACACCCAGATGTGAGCCTATATCTCTCAGATACATGAGATCCCTAGTGGTCATGAGATCCCTAGTGGTCACTATATTTGCACGCAAATGTTACAAAGTATAATCATTTTATTTACCTCTCTGTAAATACGTTTTTTGGGTCGAGTTGCTATCTATGAATAAAATCAAATAGTCTAAAATTGCAATAGACTGACATTTCAGTTATTTGTGTATCCTTTGTAAGAATATCAACAGCAAGTAAATTATAAAACATATAAACGTATTATTTAAAGGCAAAATTTCTTAAATTAGAAAAGTTGCCGTCATAACCAATAATCAATCATTCCACAGACAAAGAAATATCGTGACATCAACAGTAGACTTAGCTGCGGAACCGGAACCCTATAGTTCTTCCGTAAATGGTGGTTTACAGTGGGAGATGACCCATGTGAGATCGATGCACGCGACCTCATCTCACATCGGTAAATGACCAACCAGACGTGTTGATTTTTGTGATACAACAATCGTATCCATGACTAAACGTCATAAAACACCTGACGTCATAATGTTAGAAACACTCAAATGGCGACAACGTTGTTCACACGGTATAAGTTTCTAGACATTTCTATCCGTGTTTTACGGAAGAAATAGGAACTTGCATTCGGTCAAAATGAAAGATCGGGATATATTTCACTCGTGTAAGAAATTCTACGTCTTTTCCTCTCGTTCCGCTACGCTCCACTCGAGAAAAGACGAAATTTCTTACACTTGTGAAAGATAGCCCGATCTTTAATCTGACCTTATGCAAGATCCTATTAATCTTTTTTTTTATATTTTTACTTAGTGTACTATGGTCCGTAACTATAAACAAAAAAAATCAGCACATGGACAATAAGAGCTACGGTTCCGCAGCTATAACAGGCTGTCAACTCGTAGCTCAAATTGGTACAAAGCCAACCCAGGGCTACGCAGACCAAACAAAATTCCTACTACACATCGAAATTCGACTTTTGCAGGGTATTAGTGCTTAATATGACATGTGTGCTTGATACATATATACGTGTGCTTTGTGTGAAACAAGTAATTTGTTTGTTTGCTATGTTTGAGATGTTTAGACAATATTCTCCCACTTTATTTTTCTTACCTGTATACCAAAAATTCAAAAGTGGGAGAACCGTGAACACACCGTCAAAGTAGCAAGTTCCCGTCCTTAAAATGATATATCCGGAATATCAGAGATGGGGTACAATAAACTTTTTGGAAACTACGTTTACAATAGAAGAATCTTCAAACGCTGTACTAGATGAGGAAAATCCAGTACTCTAAATGCAGTCAAAATGTAGTGCTTTAGATATGGCTATTTTTGACATTACTCAAAATTATGTTTCACCAGATTAACTAGCAAATTAGCTAAATCGAAATAACACAAAACAGGGATTCACAACGAATGGAAGCGTGGAACAAGTCAAAAAGTGCAACGATTCCATGAAACCACCAAATCCATGAACAATACAGTAAGAACAGAACCTAAAGATATAAAAGAAAATAAAAAAAAAAAAAACAAATAAAAAAAATGGGAAAAGGGTGATTTCAAATTAGGCAAAGCATTATGTCTGTCCCAAATGCACGTAGAGAATTTAGAGCGTGAAGTCTGTCTCAACTAAGAGACTAAAACAAAAAAAAGGGACAGCTGTCGAGAAAATAAGATACACCAGCAATCAATAAATAGACATTAATTATCTTAATGACCAGCAGCCTTTTTCACAAAAAACCTTACGATAAAAATTAGTCGTAAGTCTTTAACATTTCATATTGACTTACGATTAAAATTTATCGTAAGATTTTTTGTGAAAAGGGCTTAGTTGAAAAACAAACCGATTTCGGAATTCAAAATTTATTTAAACGAGTACAAGGAACAACTAGGAGGAAACACCAACGTGGAAAACAAGATTTGAGACATTTCCCCAAAATAGCAGCTTAAATTCAAAGAAGAAGGAAAAGAGAAAGTGAACATTATATTTTTGAGACTCATGGGTAAGAGTCTATCTGGAATAGGGAGGTATTGTCGTAGTGCAAAAAATTGTGCATATTTTTATCATTTTATTTATAAACTAGATGTTGTCGGAAACGACAGCTATCCCCGCACTCCCTGTTTGACACAGAAAACAGTTGTTATACACCCTTGGCATAATTTTTTTCATTATCTTTGAAATCTACCTATTGATAGTCATTATTGTTACTAAAAGAATTCTAGGATATATGGTTGCTAAGTAGAATTCCAAAAAATAAGTGGTCTTTGAGACTTTCAGGAAATTAACCAAAATTGGAATAAATATTTTTGAAATCCAGTTGATGAAAATGTTTTTCCTAAACTACACAAACAATTTAAGTATGGTTGCTAGGTAGAATTTCAAAAAATAAGTGGTCTTTGAGACTTTCAGGAAATTTACCAAAATTAGAATCAAATATTTTTGAAATCCAATTTATGAAAATGTCCGTCCTAAACTACACAAACATTTTAAGTATGGTTGCTAGGTAGAATTCCAAAAAATAAGTGGTCTTTGAGACTTTCAGGAAATTTA
>MJUU01031388.1:119171-139176 GCA_002080025.1 Modiolus philippinarum | reverse complement strand
TAAATCCATAAATGTAGGAGGAGTTTGTGTCACATGCCACATGTGTAAAAATTGACA
Source organism: Modiolus philippinarum (assembly GCA_002080025.1). NCBI lineage: Eukaryota > Metazoa > Mollusca > Bivalvia > Mytilida > Modiolidae > Modiolus > Modiolus philippinarum. The sequence continues at coordinate 139,119 of MJUU01031388.1, read as the reverse complement.
TCATGGGGCCTCTTGTTTGCACCAAGACCAATATCGAAAATCCGAAAGCTTATTGCGCATCTGCACACTATATGCAACAATTCTACAACAAAATTAAATCCCTAAATCCAAAAATGTAGGAGGAGTTTGAGTCACAAGAAAAGTGTGACGGACGGACGGACGGACGGACAGACGGAGGGTATTACATTATCCCCGAACTTTCTTCGAAAGTGCGGGGAAAATGACGGTTGTTTATTTAGCTAAAGTGTAAGAAATAGTCTTAATCAATTTAATTGGGTGTGCAATTTAATTGACACAAACAACTGAGTAACTCTATATTAATTATTGTACATGTCAAAACACAGATTACATTAACTCAAAGTTATGAATATCTTTATAAACAGCAAAATCTGCTTGTTTAAACTGCTAGGAAATCCGGTTTACGAAATACGGACCCATATTCCAAAAATGAGACTCTCGATATTTTAGTGAAAGTTTATTGTTTTGTTTTTTTGTTATACTGTTTATGTTATATTGGATCAATAACAATTTTCAAGGGATCATTTGTGTATAGCTTTTCGCAGCAGAAGTCATTTAATGCTAGTTCCCCTCGTTTTGGAATCAGTAATAAAAAATAAATAAAATAATGCTTTGTTTTGGTTTTCTATTCTTTGAATTTTTTTTTCATTTCGGTTTTCGATTGTTTAAAAAATAACAGGGTTTAGTTTTAGTCCGAATTCCAAAGAATAAATATATGAACTTCGTTTGAAACGAAACATAGTTGTTTTATCAGCCATGAAGTCGGTCACACTGACGAAAAAGAAATTTCGCAGTAAAAATGTATATATTTTTTTTTAATATAAATTGTTTCCCTTTTCATCAAGATATTTGAACAGGGATATGGAGTTAATGTAAATGTACTTTTGACAAATTCCCAATAAATACATGATATTGATCTTTATCGGTAATTTGTATGAATTTCCTTGGATCTACAGAGACTGATATTCTCAGTATCACCAAACTGGACACTATCACGAAAATATCGGGTCACTGTGAAGGCGCCACGTGCCGGTTGCTATGCTGACGTCATGTTTTATACTATTTGTTGTGTTCATACGCGTAATACGTTTAACGTAGAATGCACATAAATTATTGCAATAAACAATAGCTAAAATAAAAATTTAAGCTTATTTCAATTTTCATAGTTTTATTTACCATTTTCTAAATTACCGATAAAAGTAATATAGGACATTTTGTTATTGATACGGACTTTATCACGGCGTAACGCATCAAGCTCGCCCTAACGGGCTCACTTGATACTGGCGGTGATAAAGTCCGTATCAAAAACAAAATGTCCTATATTCCATATAGACAATGGTCCTAGAGTTAGTTCTATCGGTAATTTGTATGAATTTTCTTTGATCTACAGAGACTGATATTCTCACGAAAATATCGGTCACTGTTTAGGCGTCACGCACGGTTTGCTATGCTGACGTCATGTTTTTGTACTACATGTATTTGTCGTGCTCATACGCGTAATACGTTGAATGAAGAATGCATATAAATGATTGCAAAAACAATTGATTATTATTATGCTTCCTGTAAGAAACTGCATTAATAGTGTCTAATATACTATTTTGGCATAGTGTACCTACAGCCATGTACTATGCCTGTCACATGACTTGGAGGGCAGAGCTACAGCGTTGTCAATCAAATAGTGATAAAAAAATCTTACTTGTCATAGAAATCAACCTTAATTTGGTAATATTTCTCTTAAAGTAAAGTTTTGACCCCACTTGTGACCATTCATTTTACTTATCTCTACATTTTATATCATAAAATAAATGAATTTTTGAGATCCGGCATAAAAAGTTATTTTCAAATTTTCATGACATCATGCAATTATTTGAAATATAGGAATTTAAATTGACAGTTACGAAATGAAATGAACAACAATTCTTAACTTGGAAATTGTAACCAAAAGATGAAAATAAATGACACAGTCAGCATAATAATGATAATAACATTGTGTTTAGCAATGACTATGCCAAAATAGTGGTCAGGGTTGAATACACATAGTGCACTCCCCTCCGGGTCGTGCACTATGGTCTCAACCCTGACCACTATTTTGGCATAGTCATTGCTAAACACAATGTTATTATCATAATAGTGCTAAAGTAGAAATTTCAGCTTATTGCAAGTTATTATAGAGTTTTACTTATTATTTTGTGAATGACCGATAAAAGAAATATAGGACATTTTGTTTTTGATACGGACTTTATCACGGCGTAACGCATCAAGCTCGCCCTAACGGGCTCACTTGATAAAGTCCGTATCAAAAACAAAATGTCCTGTATTCCATTTGTCTACCTGTTTTGTGTTTTATTGGTATGTTTATTATACTATAGTGAAACGGGATAGAGAAAGAGAGGTTGACTACCTTTACGCTGGTTAAGCATTACCACTTAGTTTTACTAGTGCTGTACCAAGTCCGGATATTCCGAATTCCTATCTTTATTTATGTTTGTCTTTGGCCTATTATGTGTATTTCTAATGCATTTCCCTCAGGGATTATGGCATGTAATTGTAACTTTCGGCCATTGTTGGTGTTCACTGTTATCTTTCCTTTGAAATAGTAACTTTCAGCAAACTGAACAATAAATGGAAGATGATGATTAATCTATAACATGTACATAAAAAGGATGCAAATTCACAAAAAAATATATTTTAATCCACCATGTAGGTCTTTTTTGTGAGGAAAATAACAATTTAATAACGCAATGTTGTCATATAATCTTTGTCTGTTTTCAGTGTTTGGTCCGCAAATTCGACGAATTCGATACTAGCTTTATTCATTTAATAAACCTATTAATTTATCCTGCATTGGGATACACATTATTGCAATTTATCCAACTTATGGATGTGATATGAGCCGTCATTAGGTTAAGTTAGGTCTACTCTTATTGGTTTCTTTGAAAGGGACCTTTAACGTGCTAGAGGTGATTCTCTCCTTTAACATCGGCAGCCAATTTTCATCCCTTCCGAAGGACTAGCTGTCGTTCAATGCGACCTATCCTCGCAAATGGTTTTAAAGTTACTCACAAACAACTTATCTATAATAGTACTGCAACTGAGATAGGTTATAAAAAGGTATAATTTTCCTTATAAAACGTAAAAATCCGTCATGACTTTGCTATTGTTATACTGCAAAAATGAAGCTTTTTATCAGATTGGATGACTGGGGCTGTTTCTCATAAGTGTGTTAACAAATGGAAAATGTAAACGAATTCATGATCATTTGTGTTACATTGTAAAAAAACTATTTTTGCTACAATTTTTTTCTTTGAATAATTATCCTTGCTTGATTTCAGAGCAATTAATTTTAGCAATAATGAAATATATAACATGTAAAGATAAGTGTACTTTTATTCAATTTTGCTATATTTCCTCTCTTGAGAGAAAATATCGAAAATAAAAGTACTAACCATTGCATAACTACCTTTAAAACAACTGTAAATCAATAATTACTTAGATTACCATATCTTCGAATGGTTAGAAAATTCAAAGTTACAACTGCCCACTGCAACAACTTCTGGTCTAGCTCACAAAACAGAAAAAATTCAAAATCCATTTTATTATGGGGTCTGCTCTCTCTACAGCATTCTGGCTAGACAATCTTCGGTTAACGGACAATAAATCAAATAATGTAACATAACATTTGCGAACAATTTCGTTCAATATATTTTCTTTTTGCTGCAAAGAAAAAAACATACCGAAACTTCTGTAAAGTTTAGTTCTGCCGATGGCCATTTTGACAATATTTGTCTCTTCGGTTCAGACAATAAAAACCATACATTCCGTAATTGTACATAATTTGATATGAAAGTGATGCGCTTTTGAACTTAAAGCATTAGTCCCTTACTTTTAAGTAAAATGTTTTTGTTTAGAAAACTTGAAGCAAACAACGACATTATAGTACAGAAGGAAAGAAGTATTGGTATAAACAAAAGTCAATGTCCATAGCAATCACGACTAAAACGAGAAAACAGAAAAATAACTACACAAAACAGTCATAAAACGCAGAAATAAAAAACAAAAAAACTCACAGTGTGAACTCACACAAAAACGAGTTACAGGTGCCCCATAAGGGTGAACATATGCTCTGCTAACAACATATGTCACCCTGTCAGTGAGTCAACCCAGGATAAAGTTAGAATAGGTAAATGAAATCCTTGAATACGTCAATAGGCTGAAATTGTCCGTTTTTATTTGGAACACAGGAACGTCATGTCTATCAATGCTGAAATGGTGATTGCCATACAATTTCTAAATAGATGAAAGTAACATAGGCTGAACAAATCTCTGACTCTGCAGCTTTCAGTACACTCTTTGCTCTTTTCATAAAGTCACTACAAAATATATCTGTTCAAAGTATATGAAGTCGTTCACCAAAAAAAGTATGCAAATTTTGATCTAGTGAAGACAAGTGATAATATTTTCGTTTGATATGGCTGTCTGCAAAATTACTTTTTATTATTATACAGCAATTAATATTATTTTAACTTATTCTGATTAAAAAAAAAGGGCTGAAGTCTTGAACAGCCTCAAAGTTATGTTTTTGTTCATGGACAGGTTTCACTTAAAATTTGACCATTTGAATTGCTACGTTTTTATCTAAATAAACGGTGAAATAAATTCTCCAATTTAAATAATAACGACAATAGATGAATTCTCTCAAAAGTTTCGAATCGGTATAAAGTCAGATTTTATATGATTTCTAAGTAAGAACAGCAGCAAATATTCCTCCAATTAAAGAAAAAGATTCATTGAGGAAGGAACTATATGTCCGTTGTGCACATTGTTTAATATGTTCTACTAATTGGTGCATTAATGTACTATAGACGGCAATTCCTCATTTGAATGTAGAAAGGAATTTTAGATCTACAAATGGTTAAACCAAGAATAAGCTGACCTAAAACAATACGGACGCTAACAATATTAAGCCTTATATTTCCATATTTTTGATAATGATTATTTTTGGATTGTACCTTTCAATATTACGTGATTATGATGCTGCTAAATAGACTTTACTCATTTAATCACGTTCAATGATTATAATGCAACTTGATATTATACAGCTACTGTCTTTTTTGAGGTAAATGTGCAGTGTTATTGACTTTTGCTAAAACAGATATTCATCGAGCCGCATGGCGAGGTTAATATATGTTTTCCCAAAAGTCAATAACACTGCACATTTACCGAAACTAAAGACAGTAACTGTTTTATTTTATTATTCGATAATTACATAATATTTTTTTATTTATCAAGTATTATACCATACACCTAGAAATTTTCTATGGATGTCGAATTGAAGAGACTTTGGACATGGCATAAAATAAATGAAATATATACTTTTGAAAAAAAATATTTTGTGGATAAGTTAAACAATAAATATAATTTAATTATCATCTTTACTGTCAGAATTTCACAGATTCTAGCTAACAATGAGTTTTCAACTTTTGACTTGCAGGAAATGTACATGTAGGTCTTTTTGATAGAACTATACAGTATTTGTTTTCAAAGGAAATTTGAGATCCAAAATTATATAAAGCGAATGAACTCAGTACTTGAAAAGAATTTGCTTGTAAATAAAAAAAAGGTTTGATATGTTCTGTGATATGTGCCTTTTTCAAAGACCGATCAGTGTTATTTGCAACTTTTTAGTGATACTAATATTTAGTAGCCAAAAAGACTTTCTTAATCATTCTGCTGTCGCCATTTAGTTGTTCTGACAAGGCTTTAAACAACAGATGTTCGCTAAAAAAGTCAACTTGGTCATTTATCTTTTTCCACTTGTTCCACACTTGTGGGGGAATGTGAAGAAGGGGGAATTACCATTTTTATGCAACTGCCGAACGTTCTGTAAAAACTTTATTCAATTGATCTGTTTAATGAGCGATGATTCTGCGATATGTGTTGTCGACATCCGTAGAGAGATTTTTTCCCGCAAATTATTGTATGAACGGCTTTACCGCTGGCTTTTTACGTATTTTCAGTGTCATGCTCTTTCCATATTTGCACCATTTTCCACTGATCAATACAAACGAATCGTTATTTCTTTAGATGTAGCCATTCTGTTTCTAGTGATGCCGATGACGTTGTCACGCGACAATGTTACATAGCAATATGGTTGGACGATATAAATACGGGATTTCCCTTTTTCTAAAAATATGTCGGGCGAGACGTTTCCCGCGGTGAATATCTTCTCATGGCGTGAATATCCTTTCTATCGAGTGAATATTCTTTTTTAATCAATTTAATGTCAATGCAATTTTGCCATTAGTATTTATATATTATAGAATAATTTCTTTTATTTTTAAACCGCTAGGTTGATGCCACTGCTTATGAACCAGAGGTCCCGAGGATATTCATCTTATCTTATCAGTAGTAAGACTGGTTCGACATGAAAATTTACCTTGCGTTTTTTTATATAAATTTGCTGTTAATCAAATTCTAATTTTTTAAAATGCTGAGGCTTCATTTCGTGTCCTGCACTTAGGAAACGGGAAAGAAAGAGTGGAGGGTTGGGCATCCAGAAAGTGGTTTAGCCCTACTGCTAGCCTTTGCTAGTGTCGATAGCAAATTCGGTCAGTTCCTAATTCATATCATTGTTTTCGTTTGTCTTTTGACTTTTGGTTTTTTATGTGCAGTTTCCTTTTAGATTGTGACAAGTGATTTTCGGTCATAAAAGGTGTTTTCTGTTATCTTTCCTTTGGTAATTGGTATAGCAGAAGTTTTGTTGACACCTATTTCAGTATCGTTGAACCTGATTAAATCGGATTTGGTAAATCTTGCGTTATTTTCATCTACAAAGACAGACGTAAAGGAACTCGGCTCATTTGAGGGTTTATACATGATTCTTTGTCTCTCTTTCCATAAGTATGTAAATATTTATAGTAAGAGGATAAAATTGCAGTAAATTTGAGTTCTGAAGAAAGCTAATTCATATATAAATATATCGTCGATGCAGATTAAAATTAAAACAATCACTTGAAAGACAAAATAAATCAAATTATCGCTAATTTGCTTGATTTTCAATTGTTCCGGAGCGACGATAATTCTATTATCACTGCACTGCGCTGATATGAACATATTATCGTCAATCTCTATGGAACGTAAGCAACAACTTAATAATATGACGTCGCGTGACGTGTCGTGAAAAAATAATCCTATCAAAAAAAAAGCGTTATATTTAACTAAAAATTACATGTTTAACCTAAAAAAATATTTCAATAGAAAAAGAAACATATATCTGGTATATATTAATAACAAAATTAGCGATAAAAATACTACTAGTAATTTGTTTTGCTCGGATGGATTTCTCAGCTCGTATTGCATCTCGTGCTTCGCACTCGATGCAATACAAGCTGAGAATTCCATACTCGTAAAACAAATTACTAATAGAATATATTTGTAGCTTTCTTAAATTTTGGTTCTAGTGCTGCTGATAAGAAATTAATTTCAGAAACGACCAAACAGCTCATTAATTTTTTTTGCGTATGGAGTTAATATATGTGTTATGCTCTAATGTTCATTTACTATATATCCTTTCTCAAAAAATGAAAGATCTGAGAGAGAACAAATAGCATAAAGGGTATGAACTTTGATCAAAAATCGAATTATGTTATATGGACGCTATCTAAATTAAATTCTTGATTGTCAGTTTTCGTTAGCTATGTCTTCTAACTTACTGCCTATCAAAGGATTTTACCTTCTGTCTATCAACGAATTTTAACTTCTGTCAATCAAGGAATTTTACCTTCTGCCAATGAAGGATTTTTTTTTGTTTTTGTGCTGAACATGGAATCTCTCAATATCGGTTAAACATGTAGCAAATTTAAAAACAAAAAACGGCAACTTTTGATAGAAGTACCATTTTCAACATCAAATGTTAAGTTTTCTCCTTTTCACAACAGATATCGAATACAAGCACCTGTAGTATGTACTTTAAAAGATATGACTACAGATTTGTTTTATAGCCATATAATGTGTCGTGACCATATTTTGTTACAGAATCGCAGCTTATATTGAACATGCAAATTCGGTATTTTTTGTATTCTGGTTTTATAATCATCCTCACGATTTTGCCACATTTAAGATGGATCTCCTGTAACAGAAATGATTAAACCTATGTCACGAATTATTTAATCTACATCGTGTAAAAAGGACTAGTTTCAGTTTTCTTCTGTTAATGTGTCTTATTTTGTTGTCACGTTTATAACTTACGTAAAACTATAGCTGAATATAATACTCACGGTAAATGCGAGTCACCTATGGTGCTCCTGTTTCATATGGACTATTTGTTTAGTCCCAGATTTGAATCAGACATATTCTGCATAGGTACCATTCTCTTCGATTAGTTAACGTTGTTTACCTAATCTAGTATCTCAGATATTTCCTTTGTTTGGGTTTAAATGCTGCTGATGAGGAATTAATTAAAGGCCATACAGCTCATTAAAAATTATTGCAGTTGGAGTTAACATATGTGTAATGGACTCATGTTTTTTTCTCCATATCCTTTCATTACCGGTTTCGACTTTACCCTGGATTGACCCACTGACAGTGTGACGGGTGCTGTGCACAGAGCAGGACATGCTTACCCTTCCGAACCACCTGATGTCGCTCTCGGTTTTTATGGGAGTTCACACTGTCAGTGCTTTAGTTTTCAGTGTTGTATTGTTTAATTTTAGGTTTGTCTTCGTCAGTAATGTTTGTGGTACGGATTTGTCCTTGTCCATGTTTGAATACTTAAGTGATTACAAAGGCTTTTCACAATTTCATCTTGGTACTGTTTGGGGGTTAGAGAAGTAACACGTACCATGGCTCTCAATTGGTTTTGTCTCAGGGTTAGAAAATGACAATAACCAATCAGTAACCTAACAGATCTTTCAAAACATATGCCTCACTGGCCGTGTGACGGGTGCTGTGTGCAGAGCAGGACATGCTTACCCTTCCGGGGCACCTGATGTCACTCTTGTTTATTGAGAGTTCACACTGTTAGTGCTTTAGTTTTTTGTGTTGTATATGTAACGTTCGTGTGTTTTGTGGGCATGTGGTGTCTTTGGTCTTCCGTCTTTTGGTGTTCTTGCTTTTGCCTTGTCTCTGGACTTTGGATTGTGTAATCTTGTGCTTTGTTCCTTCGGTATTCTACTGCCGTTGTTTCATACAATAATAAACTCAAAGGAATTTAAACCTACGTTTTTGATGCATGAATTGAGACTCCAAAGTAACCGTATTCTTATAAGGAACCTCTTGATTCTCAAAGAAATATTAATTATTCCTCTGCCTGTTGTTAAATCTCTGATCTGGACCTGAACTCAAACTTTAATCTGAGTCACTTACGTATAAAGTGTAGGCCAAAGTGACCTAATTCATATCAGTTACCTCGTAAGTATCAAATACACATCTACTGACAAATATTATATCTCTATCCAATCTAGTATTTCTAGTAATCCTCTACCTGTTTTAGTATCTCATATCTGGACTTAAAATATGGGTCGAATTGACCTAATTTTATTTGATGCTTTTGATGAGAGGTTACTGGATATGGAGTAAATGCACATGAGACAAAGGTTTTACAAATGGATGGTAGAAATTGTCAAATGGGACAACGTCTTTGTTTTTGTTCTTCATCTTGAAATGTATTTATGCATGAAAACAAGAACCTCATGACTACCCAAGACCAATCCACAGATAAAATATTATTCCTCTACCAGCTGTAGCATCTAAAATCTTCTTAAGAAATCATACATGAATTATGTAAGAAATTTGATTATAATAATAACAAAAGTATATATATATATAGAAAAAAACTTCGCCAAGAAAATGTGAATTTTATTGCTTCAAAAAACTATTTACGGGAAAATTTATTAGAAGGAAAAGTACATATTTCAATCGAAAATCATTAGAAAAGGCAAATATCTGCTTGAATCCCTGGCTACCTATTACATGAAATTATTTAAACGCTTAATTGTTTTGAAATGATGCATAAAGACATTTGATAGGAATGTTCTGTGTTGTACGTATAAAGTACGGGTATGGTTAGGATAACAATCTAATGTATATATTTGTGTTTTTTACATCAAGAATGGACCGTGCATTATACAATGTTGTGTGTACAACATTTTCATATTAATATGTAATCATATTGTTTAGTAAGTAAAATTTATGAATGGTGTGTGAAAGAAACTCTTTATGCATTCATTTTATTATTATGTTTTTCTTTATTTTTTCTTCTTTAATTTATACCCCCGACTCCCACCCCACAAATGTTTTTGGAGTATTCTAAAACAAAACAATAGATGCTCAAAATGGCCTGACGTTAGAATATTCTGTTCAAATTTTCATCTTTTGAAGATTTTTAATTTGTCTGCTTTTTATTTTTTTTTTACTCTTGCTTTTCTACGCAAGGCTGTAAAAATGGTTATTGATATCTATATGCAAATATTGTACATGATAATTCCTGCCAATAAATTCGTTACAAAAAGAAATCTAAGATTTGGACTTTAACGCAAACCTTTAAAGAGTCATGCATGGTGGCTCAATTGTAATACCAATAATAGAAATAAATGAGCATGTAGAAAACTACATGGGATGTGATCGAATAGTTTTTGTTCAAATTTATATAGTTTTGAACACAGTAAAAAATGGTTCAGTGCCTTTTCTCTCTGGTCATGCAATTCTATTAAGATTGCATTTTTCAAGAGTTATCAATGCTGGTGGACATTTTGTTCCTTGAGCAAAATTTGTAATTTCATGCCTTAGTTTATGTAAAGGTTACAAAGAATAACATACCTCATTTGTAACAAGATCTAAATGTCTGTTAGATTATAACCTTTTACCTCTGCATAAACATTATGTAATGGTGACAAAGTAAGAATGACATCAGCGTTATATTTACAAAATGAACTTTAAGACAATACTGCGTATCATTTGGATGTAACAGAATCTAGAAAACGAAATTAATTTAAATAAATACTGAATAACTAAATACCAAAGTTATTGTGAATTTATTTTCTGCATATGCGCATTTCGACAACTTATGTCTCTTCAGTGCAGTTAAAAACTATTCGTTTGGAAGACCATTAACTCGAAAGATGATAAAAAAACTGCTAGAGAACTAATTACCAATATGATCTAAATGGAAAACCAAAATCAGGTAAGGACAGAGCTTTGCATTAGGGAGAAACTCCTTAGTTTCAACAAAATTTAGAAAAATTTAGATATTGCAAGGTTTCAAATAAAATCGGCTTCCGGTTCAGCACCGAGGTACTGACTACTGGGCTAGTGAATATCCTCGGTGACTAACAGTCCACCAGCAGAGGCATCAACCCAATGGTAACAAATAAATAAATACCGAAGTTACTGTGAATTTATTTTCTGCATATGCGCATTTCGACAACTTATGTCTCTTTAGTGCAGATAAAATCTAAACATTTTGAAGACCATTAACTCAAAAGACGTTCAAAAACTGATAGAGAACTAATAACCAATATGATCTAAATGTAAAGCCAAAATCAGCTAAGGACAGAGCTTTGCATGAGGGAGATACTTCTTAGTTTCAACAAAATTTACAAAAATTAAGATATTGCAAGGTTCGAAATAGAATCGGCTTCCGGGTCAGCACCGAAGTACTGACTACTGGGCTGGTAAATACCCCCGGGGACTAACAGTCCACCAGCAGAGGCTTCGACCAAGTGATAACAAATTAACTAAATACCGAAGTTACTGTGAATTTATTTTCTGCATATGCGCATTTCGGCAATTAATGTTTCTTCAGTGCAGATAAAACCTAAACGTTTGGAAGACCATTAACTCAAAAAATATTAAAAAACTCATAGAGAACTAATAACCTATATGATCTAAATGTCGAGCAAAAATCACCTAAATTGTAAGGACAGAGCTTTGCATGAGTGAGTTAGTCCTTGGTTTCAACAAAATTTACAAAAATTTAGATATTGAAAGGTTCCAAATAGAATCGGCTTTCGGGTCAGCACCGACGTACTGACTACTGGGCTGGTGAATACCCTCAAGGAATAACAGTCCACAAGCAGAGGCATCGACCCAGTGGTAACAAATAACTAAATACCGAAGTTACTGCGTATTTATTTTCTGCATATGCGCATTTCGTAAACTTGTGTCTCTTCACTTCAAAAGAAATATGTAAGAAAGCATATGTAGGAAATGCACATGATGCAAAGTCTCTGTAAATAGATGGTAAAATCAAGCAATGGAACAACACTTTTATTATTGTTCTCAACCTTGAAGTCACCATGAGGCCTTCAACAATGAGCTATGCTCACACTTCATAATAAAGTTCAAGACGGTCCCTATCACTGGTTGGAGCGGAATTCATTGAAGAACGTCGAGCAATGCTACATCTGTGTTTTATGACTCATCGATGCGAGATCGTCAAAAACATAACATCAACCGGCAAAGTACTCTTGCAATTGCTGTTCATCCGTTTCCCGACAAATAGACCAATAGAATACAAACACAACGATTAAACAATCACAGGGCACTCAGGACAAAAGCTTACTGATTTTGTAAAAAAAATGCCATCTGATAATTAATTAGCCGCGTTAACATCTGCATTGTTCAGACACTTCTCGCAAAACAAAAAACAAAAAAAAACAAAACAAAAACAAAACAAAAAAAAAACACTGTGCGACAGTTTTTTTTGGAAAGGGCGATTGCTGTACGATGAAAATGTCACAAAAACACTTTGGTTAATTTCTTGACGACATTCACGTATTTTTAGAAATGTTCAGGCTTGCTTGCCTAGTATGAATGGTTTGATAAAAAAAAATTATAAAAAAAACTGTTATCAGATTACTTGTATTAACAAGAGAAGGAAGCAGATGACACTATCCACTCGTCAGTTTCTTTTGTTCATAATTAAGTCAGTTTTAGACTGAAAAGCAATCAGCAGCTCAATCTAACCTTGAAGATGGGTCTCCTTATCGCTAATTATTGGTTTAATGTAAAATTTATTAAGTCACTGATGCATAAAATATAGGTCAAAGTCACCTACCTGTCAGAAACCTCTTGACTACTCACGACTTATCAAGTGATAAAATATTATTCCACTACCTAATCTAGGATCTCAGATATTTCCAAGATTCAAGATTTTATTACTCTCAAAACAGCACATGCTGCACAAGAAGCAGACAATTATATATGCAATACAATGATAAGACTGAGTAAGGTGACACAAACCCCATATAACAAAAAGTTACATTAATGAGCAGTATGAAACGAAAATGCCTGTTTTATTAATTGTAAATAACATTATTACAGAATAGATATGTCACAAATATCATGAGATAAAGATATTAGACAATTAATGTGGTAAATTGTCACGAAAAGATAATTTAGTAGCTTAAGAAAAGTGGATTAGATTTACATGTTACTAATGAGGAATTAATTTCCGAAATGGCCATACAGCAAATTAAAAATTATTGCAGTTAACATATGTGTAATAGTCTCATGTTCATTTACTCCATATTCTTTTGTAACGTAAGCTTAAACCTGAGTTATTGATGCATCAAATGTGACCCTCAAAGTAACCTATTCTTATAAGCAACTTCTTAATTTTCAAAGACATATTAATTGATAAAATATTGTTCCTTTGCCTGTTGTGAAATCTCTCATCTGGACATTAACACAAACTTTAACTTACGCATAAAGTATAGGCCAAAGTGACTTAATTCATATCAGGTACCTCTTGAGTATCAAATACAAATCTACTGACAAACATATATCTCTATCCACTGTAGTACCACAGATTTCTATTTCAACGCAAACTTGAACTTACGTCACTCATGCATGAAATATAAGTTAAAGTCAACCTCATGACTATAAACGCATCTACTGACAAATATTCCTCTACGTGCTCTTTTATCTGATGTCAGGACATCAATTCAGTCACTCATGCATGACATGAATAACAAAATACGGAAGTTACTGTTAACTTAGCTTCTGCATATTCGGATTTCGACAGCTTATGTTTCATCAGTGCAGATCAAATAAAAATATTTGGAAATCCTTACACCAAAATACATGTAAAAGCTGACAGAGAACAAAATGAAGGGTGTAGGTCAAAAAAATCTAAGTCAAAGAAATCTAATTCGTATCAGGAATCTTGTGATTATCAAAGACGCAACCACTGGCAAAAAGTTATTTATTTACCTGACGCTAACAAGAGAATTTCTTCATTTTTCGACGTGTGCCAACGTTCTTATAAAAATTCACGAACGTCGGCACACGTTGGCTAGAACGTTATATTGTAACAGGGCCTTAAAAAGCTCAGTGCCGTTTTCTTTTTTGGTCCAAGTCATGCAATTCTATTAAGATTGCATTTTTCAAGACTTATCAATGCTGGTGGACGACATTTTGTTCCTTGAGTAAAATTTGCAATCTCATGCCCTAGTTTATGTAAAGGTTACAAAGAATAACATACCTCATCTGTAACAAGATCTAAATGTCTGCTGGATTATACCTTTTACATGTTTATAAGCATAAAGTGACAATGACATCAGCGTAATATTCAAAAAAATGTATTTTAAGACAATACTGTGTAGCATTTGGATACACAGTATTTCGTTACTGTCGAGCGTGTAGTTTGTTCAGTGATTTTTTAAACAGAGCAAAAACACTGTCGCAAAAGCCGCTAAATCAGGGATGTGTTCAACCTGTTAATTTCATGCCCCAAGAAATTCTATGGCCGTCACCATAACATCATTGAAAGATATGACGTGTCAGTATCCTAAATGAAAGTGGACATTTTCAGCTAGATTCACGTCTTCCCGGATTTGACTACCGACTTTGACATTTTCCCGGATTGAAACACTCAAAGTGTGAAGGGTGCTGTTAACAGAGCAGGACATGCTTACCCTTGCGGACCACCTGATGTCGCTCCCGATTTTTATGGGAGTTCACACTGCGAGTGCTTTAGTTTTTTGTGTTGTCTTGTTATATTTTAGCTTTGTCTTCGCTAGTTATGTTTGTGGTACCGATCTGTCCTTGCTCATGTTTGAATACTTGATGATTACATAAGCTTTCCAAAATCTAACTTGGTACTGTTTGAGGGTTACAGAAGTAACACGTACCATGATTTTTAATTGGTTTTGTCTCAAGGTTAGCAAATAACATTAACCAATCAGCTACCTAACATATCTTTCAAAACATATATGCCTCACTTACCGTGTGGCGGGTGCTGTTAACAGAGCAGGACATGCTTACCCTTCCGGAGCACCTGATGTCACTCTCAGTTTCACTGAAGTTCACACTGTGAGTGCCTTTGATTTGAATGGTGTAATCTCTGCTTCTGTGATATGTATATGTCTAACGTCACTGTTTTTTGTCTTTTGGCCGTGTCTTTGGACTTCGACTTTTATAAATTTCACTCCTTTGTTCCGTCGGTATTCTACTGCCGTTGTTGAATATTACAGAATCTAGAAAGCGAAATTAATTTGAAAAAATAATAATAGGCATCGCGGTAAATGCACATGATGCAAGGTCTCTGTATATAAATCCTAAAGCCAAGCAATGAAACAACGCTTTTATTGTTGATCTTCTTGAGGTCATAACGAGCCCTGTAAAAAGGAGCTTTTCTCAAACTCTATAGTAAGTTAAAGACGGCAACCAGCATAGGTTTGAGCGGAATTCATTGCAAAGTATAGTCCAAATTTGTGTTACGTATGGATGTTTGGTCGTCAACAAACACTTATTCAATTTTTGTAAGTTATCCACTGCCCGAAAAAACTAATAAAACACAATCAACACAGGCTACTAATCGAGTCCTTTGCAGGAACATTTGGCAAAATCAAATTATGAGATGTGGTACTATAAACAGAAGAATAACATTTTTAAAAAAACGAAAACTTAATTGCCAAAACTCGAAAGTAAAAAAGTGTTTTTCATCTTAAAGTTATCAAGAGAACTTCACCCAGGAGCTCTCATCTAACCTCATAATTCATAGTTCAAAAGCCCCTGCAAATAGATTAGCATAATACCTTACATTTTTGTTATAGACTGGAAGCCCCAGTCACATACGAAAAATTGGAGATGAATTTTATACTGGCCATTTCAGGACAAAAAGGACGATTTTAATTTTAAAATTATCAATACCTCTGACATGGACAGTAATATTCCAGCTTCTCCTGCTTACGAAGTGTATATTTAACTGTTGATTTGTTCCGCCAGAATTAAAACATATTATACAGACTTTCTCATTAGACATAGTTATCCCTGTGACCGCCTAATTAATTTATCAAGGCTTCAAACAATTCTGTCTCAAACGATTAGAAAAAAATCTTTAAATAGATATTAGTCCCTTATGGAAAAATTTAAAGTTTTGGTCCAAACTCTGATTCAATATTCTTTTTAATTTTAATTCTGGGAAGATCAAATTTTTTCACTGTCTTCAGCAATTGCTGTTGAGTTGATACGGGACACTACCGCAATGGAAGGGGAGGTGTGGCGCTCAATAAAACCGGTTTAACCAAACAATTTCTTTTAAAATGCCTGCACCAAGCAAGGACCATTCCGGTGCACAGTATTTTTTGTCGGTGTTTTTGTTGTCTCATGTTTTCTTATATATTTTAAGCTTGGTTGTTGTCGATGATGTGTGTGATACAGATTTTCCGTTGTGATATCTGTGTACAAAGGGATAAATATATATCTTTTAAACTTTCACCTTGGTTTTGTTTGAGGATTAAAGATGTAAAACGTATCGTGCATTTATATTGGTTTTGTCTTAGAGTGAGAAAATGACATTTACCAATCAGCCATCCAACAGATCTTTCAAAACTTCATTTTGAAGAAGTACTGAGACGAACATTCCGATGTCTTACTACCTATCAAGAGCAAATTGCCGTTGCGTTCCTACAGGTCACTTCCACAACGGAATGTGAGGTTTAGCGCGCAATCAAACTAGTTTATTCCACCATTTCTTTTGAAATGATGGTACCAAGTCAGGACCGATGCTGTCGACAATTTTTCCTGTTTTTTCAACCTGCTTTGTCTTTTTGCCTCGTGGACTTTGGCTCTTGATAATTCTGTTTGGTAATTTTGTTATTTCCCTAATTTACTATTTTTATATAATTATTGAAATAAGAAATGTGTGTTCAATACTCAAGTGCAGCAGATATAATTCGATATTTATTTTTTATTGTCTCTCTTCTTGCATGAGAAAAGGGGGAACAGGCCATTTTTCGAATGATATATTTTCCTTTTTTGATTCGTTCTTTGATTAACACTAAGTTCGGCATTAAGTATTTCAACTTACATGTTTAAATATAGTACTGGACAATCGAACAAATATCATCAATTGCCATTTTGAATTTTTAAGTAAAACCAAATTCAATTTGTACAGGATTAACCGGTAATTGAATACCTTTTCCAGAGAACCGGCTATAAAGCCAGATAAATTTAACTATGCTGCATGTCCAAAATAAATGTAAAATACTTTCTTTCAATTCAAAATTTAGTTTCCTTCAATTCACATTTACATAAAATTGGACTCGTTGCGAAAATACAATAACTGTGTATAAATTTGAACTGTAATATACTCAATCTGTTCGTTTTAGTAACCTTACAAGGAATACTAAAATTAGCTCCAATTTTCAAAAGATCTAGTTCTAACTCCCATTAATTTTTTTCTTTTAGTGGTTCTTCTGCATATGAAAAACCGAATATTCATTTGAAAAAAAACTTGCAGATTCTTTGACGTTTAAGCCGGAGCAGTTTTGGCATCATCAAAATCAAGGATTTCATATACAGATAAAACAGCATCTGAAAGGAAAACTTGCCAAGATAACAAAAATATATGTGTACTATAAATAACGACTATGAATCAAAGGGTGATGGAATTGCAGACCATGAAGTTTAATTTCTGTCAGGAATTATGTCATTTTACATTTCTACATATTTGTATTTCTGATATTCATAATACGTTGTAAGGATCACATTCAGTTTCTATATTAGCAATGACGTATTTATACCAATCTTGTAAGGATAAGCTTTCCTGCTACTCCTGCGTCACCCGTCATGTGTGGATGTCCAAAACAATAATCAAAGCCAGGAACAATTGAGGGTATAACCCCCCCATTTTTTGATTCGGGATTTGGGCCTTATTTATTGGCGTACTATGGACTTGATCACTTGAGTCCATGGACTCCACGAATCTCAAAAGTCGAAGCATTTTGGACTTGTACTACAAATTTAAGAAGAAAATAAATATTGAAAAATAGATTCTGGGCTTCATTTCAAACTTTGGGTGTACTCTGGACTCAAGGGGGTAAGGGGTTATACCCCACATGTCTGATAGTAAGGTTGAAACGACTTAATTATAGATCTAGTGTAATGAAAACAAAACTGTCGCAAGTTTAGACATAACACTGGCCAACCAACTTGCAAACGCGTATATGTCGTTTTCCTCATTCCCATGTAGAAGTAAGGTTTTAGTCAGATATATACATATCTGGATGAAATACTAATCGTAGAACCAACTGTCTAGCAGTATCAGATGAAATATATTGTTGTGTAAAATATCTACGTGTATTTTTTTCTATTTATCAATTTTCTTTGTATGAATTTGCATAAATAAGATTGCACAAATGCATGTGTTTGTTGAGATGCACAACTAGTCCCATTTCAATAACAATCCTCTGCAAAAAACAACCGAAAAAATGTTTTGTTAATCAAAATGTCAATCTTGTTAGTAATGCCATCCATAGTTTTTTAGGTAACAAAATACCGAAATTACTGTGAATTTTGCTGATTTGTTGGCATTGGAATGTAAAATATTATTTTTTTATCCCCCCGCCAAACATTGCATTTACTTTTTTTTTAATTAAATATGTGCAAACACATTACTATAGAACAGAATATCTTGCCACAAAGCTCTCAGCTGTCAAATGGATTTTTGCCAACACTTTCACTATTCAAAAACTGTTAACAAGTTACTGTTAACCTTGCAACATATGAGGAGTTTAATAAAAATTTGGAAACACCATGAAGTTGAGTACCGTGTCAAAAATGAAGCGATAAATATGGGAGGTTCAGATTTTACAGTTGATTAAAAACATAACATGAAAAGATAATAAGGTCAGTGAAAGCAAAGGGGACCTGACTTGTCCCTGACACCGATCCGTTTTATATATATATCCTATCGGACTTGACTTGTCTGTAGCATATTGAGTGACCTGTCCCTAGCATTGAGTTATCTATCCTATCGGACTTGACTTGTCTGTAGCATATTGAGTGACCTGTCCCTAGCATTGAGTTATCTATCCTTTCGGACCTGCATGGTGTACCTCATTTATTTCATCGGACCTTACTTGCCCCTAGCGCATTCTTGATTTTTGACCTAGATTGCTGCATCTTGCATTAAGTCGTCCAAATTATCCTATCAGACTTGATTTGTTTCCAGTAAATATCCTTCTTTTGCACATATTTAACTATTTAAGGCTATAGGACGACTCATATATCCTATCGGACCATGCATCTTTGGATCTATTGAACTAGGTAGAGTGCTTAGTCGTCTCATCTATCCCTTTTTCTACTACATTGTCCCCATAGCCATAAACTTTTATATCAATTTTTTTCTTATGTTCTATATATCATTACTGATTTGTCTAAATCCTATTGTTAGTCCCTGAGGGTATCCACCATCCAAGTAATCAGTACTCTGATGCTGTCCCGAAAACCAATTGTTGTAAAGTTACAATATCTAAATTTGAAAAAAATTGTTAATAACTAGGGAGTATCTCCGACCTGATTTTGTCCTTCGATTTAAATCCTTTTGATTTTCTGTTAACTTTTTTACACCATTTCCAATGTTTTGATCTTATCTGCACTTATGAGACATTAGGGACCGACCATTTAACTTGAAAGGGGGGGGGGG
>MJUU01031388.1:102677-113653 GCA_002080025.1 Modiolus philippinarum | reverse complement strand
ACCTTTACCTTTACTTCCAGTAATTCCAGTATGTAAAGTCCGATAAAAATCATGTTGAAACATGCTCCCGATATAGTACAATTTAAAAACAAGTTCCAAACTACAAATTACAGGGAAGGATTCGATTTGACATACAATCCTTTGGATGACAGTATAGGTTCAGTATATGGTGGGGGTGCTGTGGAACTTTAGAGTAAGTGAGAACCGAACCGTCAGTCCAAAAAGAACAATCCAAGGACAATGGCAGTGTCGGAAAAACAAAGAAACAAAGACATAACATGAGATCTTATTATCATTGTGAAATTTTTTTTGTATGTGCATATCTATGGTATGAACTTAAAAAAACTATCAACACAAATACCATTAAAGCTTAATGTTTTGTGCAGCTAATGCTTAGGACGGCACCTCTGAGAAACTCCTTCTCTCCCCCTTTTTCATTCAAAGAATCTCCTATGAAACCACTGGGCCGATAGGAACAAAACTTTGTCAAAATGGTCCTTGCATAGTTCTGCATCCAATCCAAGATGGCCACCAGCAGGGCATAAATTTAACATTTGTTCCGCCATGGAAATTCATTTAAAGACTTGGTCTCTTAAACCACTGATCAAATTGGAACCAAACTTGATTACAATTAACTTAAGGAGATCCCTTCAAAATTTGTGTCCATCAGGACTGCATGCTCAAAATTCAAGATATCCATCAATGATAAAGGAGTTTTTCATCGGACCCTAATAAGAAATTTATGCCATTATGATCTCTGAAACTGATGTCTTTATGATGTCGGTCATGGTCTGTGAGCAATACAGTCATTTGAGAGTCTCTCCTTTATTCTTCGCTCGCTTTTAAGGTTGCACCTTCCTCATATTAATAAATAAGTTTTATTTAAAGTCGGCAAGTCAAGTAACAGTACAACATAAGCTCTTGAGAGCTTTTGAACTGACATAAGTAAATAATATACAGTGCATGCAAAGCTATGCAAAGCAAACATACAACAGAAGCACATAAGTAATGCAGATATTGGCATAACACAAACATGACATACATAAAAGCAAAAGAAACTAGATTTGCAATTGCAAGCAATAGCTGATGTCGCCCCTGACAGCCAATTCGATGATTCCATCTTGTTCGTAGCATCAAAATCTACCTAGAAATCAATTTTCATTGAATTCCGATAAAGTTGAAACTTTGACGTAATTTGGCGGCCATCTTGAAAACGGCAGCCATTTTGAAAGTTTTTGTCGGTGCATGCACATCTTCTTATGGTGATCTAACTTTGTGCCAAGTATGAATGAACTCTGTCCAGGCATCTTTGAGAAAATAGATGGACAAAAATCCTTGGAAGAAAGAAAGAAAGAATAATAATAACAAAGAAACGGACCAAAAACAATATGTTGTCCCGACTACGTCTGGGGCGACATAATAATGATCAGAGAGAACATAAAAGACAGTTAGAGCACATAAGTATGATCAACAAAAGCATACATATAACAAGCACTAAAATACTTGTCTTTATTATTGTCCATTTATTTATTTATTTATTTATTTATTCATTTATTTATTTATTTATTTATTTATTTATTTAATTTTTTCCCTTATTTTGTTTTTTTTTTATCATTTCGACAAGTCGATTCGTACCTAGTTGTCATTTGCACTTTTTTGGTTATAGGTTTGAAAGTTATCGTTCTTTGTACACCATTTGCACTTCCGGTGGAAAAGAAAATAAAGAAACAGGAAATAAAATTGTTGGACACTTGAACAGCTATGTTCAAAAATATGTATGTCACAGTTTATACAGACGTATTACTTCATATACCACCCATTCACAAATATTATATTTCATATTCACTTTTCGTCAATACAATATTACCAGACACAAATTGTGTCTGGTAATATTGTATTATGCCAGATAAACAAAAGATGACTCATCGCTAGATGTGAATGACAAGCTACTTTTTATCTGATTTGCCATCCTTGAGGAATTCCAACCTCTTACGTTGTAGGAGTAGCAAATTTATGTACTTAAACTATTGATAAAAGATTTAAACTGGTTCAGAGTACAGGGTCAGGGGGTCCAACCTAATACATGATGACTTTCTTAATTACTGAATTTTGTTCCATTCTGTAAAATATCCTATAGGGGTCAATAAAGGTCAGTCGGCATCAATCATGTCTGCCAGCCATAAATTGAGCAATTGAAATAAATGGGCACGTCTTTTTACTCAAATAAACTCAAACAAACTCAAATAAACTCAAATAAACCTAAATATCCGTATGCATACCCAAACAGAAGTAAAATGAATATAAAATATCCATATTTACAAATTAAGAGCAATAAAAATGCACATTTTAATGTTATTGTGCTTTTATTTTATTACAGTCTTGAAATTGTTCAAATAATCCATCAGCTGATGTGTGTGTATCCTGTATACGGTTACTAATGAGATGATACCAAAACAGTACTTTTCTTACCACTATTAAATGTTGTAAATAAAACAAAATATTATTCTTTTAATTAGTCCCATTTTTGCATAGTGGTAAGATTTTTTATGAAGACAATACTGTATGTAAACCAGTAAACTGGGCGGCAAATCGGACTGGTACTGCCCTGCGCAGCAATACCCTAACTGCGCTTATGTGTAAAAGTAGAAGTCTGCTTCTGAATTTGTCAATTTGTTATTTTTGCGAAAAATATTTAACATTTAGCTACTTATTTACAGTGGTAAAAAATTACAATGTTAGTGTGAAAGCTAATGCAACATTATGTGAAGTCCGTTTGACACCAGTGAGGTATTTGGCAATCTAGCCACACTACGTTTACTACTAAGAGATATTTGCCGCAATTTTCAAATAAAAAGTTAATGAAATGAGACTAAATTATATTTTTTGTTTTAAATTATCATTATTTTGTATTATTCAAACTTTAGTTATGTTTATTTTCGTTTATTTGAGTTTATTTGAGTATATTTGAGTTTATTTGAGTAAAAAGACGTGCCGGAAATAAATTGTATCATGTACTGTACTTACTTTAAACCGGAGGGACTTATTATTAGAAAAACTGAGGCATATCAACTGTTTTATCTATGGCCCCATGCCAGTATGGGTTACATTTCCAACCACCTCATTTTATCCCAGAAGAAAGAGATATGAATTTCCCTGTTTAGCCCAGCTAAGATTGGCAACCAGTTTTCAATCAGTTCAGAATAAAAGTGGCACTGGCGAAAGTAAGAATAATGTGTATTGGTTGGATTGGAGAAGTCCTTATTTTGTTGGAGCAAAATCGTTTGTGTATGAGTTTAAGTTACTAAGAACATTTAAATTGATAAAAATGTTATCTTTCTAGTGTTTCCTGCAGCAGATTTTGGTGTGCAGTGACAACCTGCCGTGTTTTATTTACGCCCTGCCCTTTTTAGCTCACCTGGCCTAAAAGGCCATGTGAGCTTTTGCCATCACTATGCGTCCGTCGTCCGTCGTCCGTCCGTCTGTCT
Source organism: Modiolus philippinarum (assembly GCA_002080025.1). Lineage (NCBI taxonomy): Eukaryota > Metazoa > Mollusca > Bivalvia > Mytilida > Modiolidae > Modiolus > Modiolus philippinarum. The sequence goes on along the minus strand of MJUU01031388.1, from coordinate 110,168 downwards.
GTCTGTCTGTCAACAATTTCAAAAATCTTCTCCTCTGAAACCACTGGGCCAAATGTAACCAAACTTGGCCTGAATCATCACCAGAGTATGGCTTCTCAAAATTGTGTTCGATTAGGCGATAGGTCAAACAACATGGCCGCCGTTGCTAAAAATAGAACATAGGGGTAAATTGCAGTTTTTGGCCAATAACTCGAAAACCGTTACAAATATCAAAAATCTGACATAGAGTAAAAATGATCAGCATGATGAGATCTACCCAGTGTGCGAATTTGAAGTAAATCTGAAAACCCATCTCGGAGTTATAGCCCTTTTTCCGTTAAATTTTCAAAATTTTTGCATTTTTTATTTTTTATTNTTAAATTAAAGATGAAACTTAGTTAAAAAACGAAATATCATAATTGTGTGTGGTGTTATAAAAATGGTCCTATCCTTCTATGCGTGCATGTTATATTCATATTAACATGTTTTACTTTGAAGAGAGACAAAAAGGGATTGAAAAAATTGGACAGGGTGCACGGATTTAGCGATTTTAGCCCATCGTCCAATGTCTTTTTTGAAACGGAGGACAAAGCGCTAAATACTTTTTAAACAGTTTTCTACATCGTTCTGGACTCGAAATGGCCAGAGACTCCTTAATCAATAATAATAATAATAATAATAATAATAATAATAATAATAATAATAATAATAATAATAAATTTTATTTAAAGTTGGCAAGTCAAGTAACAGTACAACATAAGCTCTTGAGAGCTTTTGAACTGACATAAGTAAATAATATACAGTGCATGCAAAGCTATGCAAAGCAAACATACAACAGAAGCACATAATTAATGCAGATATTGGCATAACACAAACATGACATACATAAAAGCAAAATAAACTAGATTTGCAATTGCAAGCAATAGCTGATGTCGCCCCTGACAGCCAATTCGATGATTCCATCTTGTTCGCAGCATCAAAATCTACCTAGAAATCAATTTTCATTGAATTCCGATAAAGTTGAAACTTTGACGTAATTTGGCGGCCATCTTGAAAACGGCAGCCATTTTGAAAATTTTTGTCGGTGCATGCACATCTTCTTATAGTGATCTAACTTTGTGCCAAGTATGAATGAACTCTGTCCAGGCAGCTTTGAGAAAATAGATGGACAAAAATCCTTGGAAGAAAGAAAGAAAGAATAATAATAACAAAGAAACGGACCAAAAACAATATGTCGTCCCGACTACGTCTGGGGCGACATAATAATGATCAGAGAGAACATAAAAGACAGTTAGAGCACATAAGTATGATCAACAAAAGCATACATATAACAAGCACTAAAATACTTGTCTTTATTATTGTTTATTTATTTATTTATTTATATTAATTTTTTCCCTTATTTTGTTTTTTTTTATCAATTTATTTATTGATTTTCGACAAGTCGATTCGTACCTAGTTGTCATTTGCACTTTTTTGGTTATAGGTTTGAAAGTTATCGTTCTTTGCACACCATTTGCACTTCCGGTGGAAAAGAAAATAAAGAAACAGGAAATAAAATTGTTGGACACTTGAACAGCTATGTTAAAAAATATGTATGTCACAGTTTATACAGACGTATTACTTCATATACCACCTATTCACAAATATTATATTTCATATTCACTTTTCGTCAATACAAAATTACCAGACACAAATTGTGTCAACAAAAGATGACTCATCGCTAGATGTGAATGACAAGCTACTTTTTATCTGATTTGCCATCCTCAGATCCTTGAGGAACGTAATTCCAACCTCTTACGTTGTAGGAGTAGCAAATTTATGTACTTAAACTATTGATAAGAGATTTAAACTGGTTCAGAGTACAGGGTCAGGGGGTCCAACCTAATACATGATGACTTTCTTACTTACCGAATTTTGTTCCATTCCGAAAAATATCCTATAGGGGTCAATAAAGGTCAGTCGGCGTCAATCATGTCTGCCAGCCATAAATTGAGCAATTGGAATAAATTGTATCATGTACTGTACTTACTTTAAACCAGAAGGACTTATTATTAGAAAAAGTGAGGCATATCAACTGTTTTATCTATGGCCCCATGCCAGTATGGGTTACATTTCCAACCACCTCATTTTATCCCAAAAGAAAGAGATATGAATTTCCCTGTTTAGCCCAGCTAAGATTGGCAACCAGTAGTTTTCAATCAGTTCAGAATAAAAGTGGCACTGGTGAAAGTAAGAATAAGCTGTATTGGTTGGATTGGAGAAGTCCTTATTTTGTTGGAGCAAAATCGTTTGTGTATGAGTTTAAGTTACTAAGAACATTTAAATTGATAAAAATGTTACCTTTCTAGTGTTTCCTGCAGCAGATTTTGGCGTGCAGTGACGCCCTGCCGTGTTTTATTTACACCCTGCCCTTTTTTCTTTTCATTTTTGGCACCCTGCCCTTTTTCAATCTGTCTGCCTTGATGCCCTGCCATAAATTAACTGGAACTTTTTTTTTCTTTTAAAAATCGTCAAAAATTGAAGTATGATGTTCCTTTCCTCTGTCAGTTTATTCTATTTGTCCAAAATAATACTTTAATTATGCCTGTCATACTAATTAAAGGATTAGTTCAGTCATAAACAAACACCCTTGGCACTGTTGTTTACGTGAGTCATAAATTATCACCTGTCAATCAGAGATAAATTGCTAACCTGTATGACATGTATGACAATTTTATGTCAATTTCTCATACTCATTATTCTTTTGAGACTTCAAATCTTTCTTTCATTAAAATTTTCTTAAAAACTCTCTGTTTAATGCAATGAAAAAATGAAATTTTTTTGCAAGGTTTTTTTGAGAGTTAAGTTATTTCCCTTTAAAATTTGTCTTTAAATTCGGGAATTTTATTTTTCAGAATTTTATTTACACTGACATTTGTATTAATCAATTTAAAGGAAAAATAATTTGGTTTCATATTTAAAGGCATAAAAAAGTTTTTAAGCATCATTTGTTTGTTACTTTGCAAAACAATTTTTATAAAATTAGGAAAACATAGTAAGTTTGGCTCCAAGACAAAATGGCACTTGATTCCTTTCATTAAACTTAAGAAATATATTATTACAAGTGGGCTCTATGCGAAATAGATCATGGGCAGACCTTATACAGTTAGCTCAACACGGTTATATTTTTTCCAAAGGTAGTAATTAAAAGTAAAAAGACAATTTGTTTTTGAAATAACTTGAAAAGGTTCGGCATGAAAATCCAAACAGATTCTACTGACAAATTGATATATCCACGCTAGGGAATTCACATGTTTTTGGAAATAAAATTGCTGCTTGTTTTTACTAAAGAAATGGACCACAAATTTTAAAAAAATTAAGGAAACATAGAAAAAGATGTAATTTGTTCATAAAAATTATGTAAACCTATTTTTTCACATATTCTATTTTTAGACATTTACCTAATGGTGATGCTTGATTCACCATGTTCACTACAAACTGGATTTCGGAAAATCTTGGAACTTTTACTAATAAAAGGGATGAATAAAATTGAACAATGTTCGTTAGCAGGACATACGCTTAATCTTTTAATATTTTTGGAGTTTCAATTAAGTTATAACAGCATTTTGTTCCTGTAAAATGTTTAAATCCATAGTCTGGACCGGAATATTTTTGAACGAAACGGTGAAAACCTCATGTCTCGCATGTTTGAAGATTTACACAGCCATATAAATAAATTACTTTTTTTAAACGTTTTGGCACCTGACAGTTATCAAATTATATATATATTACTTCTTAAAATGAATTTCAAGACAATTTTCAGTGAGGATGTTGAAATTTCTACAACCGTCACAAATATTGACTTGTAACTTGTCAGTCATTTAATTTTGACAATCGAACAGGTAATTAACATTTATAAGTCTTATTGCTCTCAACAGCAATAAAACTCGTGGTGTTGAGATTAGAGTTTGGGAGGGATTTTGGAGATTAATCTGAAATTTACCGTGTCACACCGTGTTACACCGTGTTACACCGAAATCCATGATAAGAGAGAGAGAATCAGTTCACGTTGAGCTAACTGTATTTGTCAATATTATATACCGAGCAATAGCGAGGTATAAAATGAAGACAAATATAAGGTCTGACCATGTTCTAATTCGCATAGAGCCCAACTGCAAAAATCTATTTAGATTCTTATATATTTAACAAGCGTTTTGAACATTTGAAGCGGCTCTTAGAGGACGATATAGGGTTTGACACTAGAATAAAAATATGTCGGAAAACTGCATACAAACACACATACATGGACATAGAGAAATCTATATTCGTTATTTTATTAATGCAAGTTGCTCATAAGCTTATGAATTAATCCAAATAATATGTTATAAAAGTATAAAATACGGATATTTTAAAATGGAGCAGGTATACATGTGAGCTGGCCAAGTTGTATTTCTGATATATACGACTGCTTCGTCAAGTTATATTGAAGCAAAAAAAAAAGAAGGGAAAAGGAATAAAACTCACATTTATAATTTTATTAACCTTAAAAATTAAAATTTTTTTATCTAAATTGTAGAAAAAAGAAGGGAACATGATATTAAACGTAGATGATATTTAATAACAACAACACATTCGTTCCTAAGTTATGGCAATGTCAATTTCAGTTCGGAGTTTTACATTTAGTAACTGTTGTAAATTTCTATTATTGTCATTATTTGATGGAGCTTTTGTGAGATTCAGTAATTAAAACTTTATTTACACAGGAATATTGAGTTAATAAAATGCAAAATACTGTACATACAAAAATCTAACGAATGTCCTTTTGTAAAATATATAAACGCATGTGCTAAAAAATATTATTGGAATTAGAACATAGCTTTGTTTCCAAAGCCAAAGAATAATGTCATATTAGAATGATGGTTAAGTAACATGCTACCACACTCACAATGCAGAAAAGGTGGAACATCGAGGGCTAACAATCCAAAAGAATGTAGCATAACCGGCCTCTGAAAAGGTCACAATCTTTCAAATGTCTATAAGTCAATTGTGTTGTATCAGCAGGGGTCCATTTACTCATCTTTTTAACATGCTGCAGGTGTATTGTACTGTACTGTGCTTTCTTTATTATTGCAGACATCATCTGTATGTTTATTAAGTAAATATATAATTTTTTTTGTTTACTTCATTGCAATAAAGGGCATTCACTATAAAGGTGCCCTAAAAGTGTAATTGATCACGCTTTATGTGCCCTAAAGGGAGAAAATTACCCTGCCTTTTTCAAAAGCTGCAGGAAACACTACCTTTCGGCCATGACTAAATAAATTCATTCTTTTCAGTCAATATTTGTTCAAAATACATAAACGTCAACGACCTACATTTTGAACATCTGCAATATTTTCGAAACAATTTTTCTTCAATAGCTTTTGAAATCTTTAATATTTTGAAAAAGTATTGAATGAAAAAGATTCCATTGTATGATTATTGCTGAGAGGGAACCTTTTTATCAACTAAAATGCTCTTAATAACCAAATTGATACAGAAACAAATTTGCTCCAACCAAATTAGGACTTCTCCAAACAATAAGTTGGACCCCCTGGAGTATTCCCAATTGGGATAAAATGAGCTAGTTATTCTTCAGTTATATTTTACAGATTTAATGGCACGTCATCATTCTTGAAAATTATAAATGTATACGGTTAAAGCTTTCAGACAGTATAATTCTGTTGTCATAAGAATGTTGCAATTTTTCTACTGTTTGATTTTTATTATAAGCCCGTCTTTGACAGGACGTATTATGGTATACCGGTGTCTGTCCATCCGTCCACACGTCGTACTCTAACTAGAGAACACTTTGAACATTTTTCTTGAAACTTTGCAGGATTGTTGGGTATGATGTAAGAAAGCTCCCTATGGTTTTTATTATGTCGTTGGATTTTTCGTTCCAGGGTTATAGCACTTTGATTATTTCAAAAAAGCTTGAAATTGCAATTTTCGTCTACATGTCGTACTCTAACTAGAGAACGCTTTTAACATTTTCTTGAAACTTTGCAGGATTGTTGGGTATGATGGAAGAAAGTTCCCTATCATTTTATTTTGTTGTTGGACTTTTTTGTTCTAGAGTTATGGGACTTTGATTATTTTAAAAAAGCTTGAAATTGCAATTTTTGTCCACATGTCGTACTCTTACTAGAGAACGCTTTGATCATTTTTCTTGAAACTTTGCAGGATTGTTGGGTATGATGAGAGGAAGCTCCCTATCATTTTATTTTGCTAATGGATTTTTCATTCCAGAGTGATGGGACTTTGATTATTTAAAAAAGCATGAAATACCATTTCTGTCCACACGTCATATTCTAGCTAGAGAACGCTTTATTCATTTTTCTTGAAACTTTGCAAGATTGTTGGGTATGACGGAAGAAAACTCCCTATTGTTTTATTTTGTGGAAGGATTTTTAGTTCCAGAGTTATAGGACTTTGATTATTTCAAAAAGTATGAAATTGCAATTTCTGTCTACACATTGATATTCTTTTATATTAAGACATCACTACCCCTAAACCAATACATGTATACATTTTTGACTGTTTAACATCAGATGAAATAATTGATACTATCAGAAGTCCCTTGTCATGTTTGTTCATATGGAGTTTTAATTTCAAGAATCATTTAATCAGTTTGCTTTAAAGTGGGGACAGGCGTATCATGTGCTCTTGGCACAGCTGTTTATTACTGAAAACAATCAGTCATTTGGATGTAAGGATTACTTAAGCTTTAAAGAGTTTACAATTCTCTACTGCTTTTTCCAAAGAAAATTCTATGTTCATCCGTAAAAAAACATTGTGATAGTTTAAGCAAGATACAAATGTAGTTTTTAGCTATTAAATAAATAAAGTATGGCGAAAAAGTCATATGAACATGAGTTTTGATTTCTTCAAGAGTTTCCTCCCTTTGACCATGTGAAAAAATATGCCTTGAATTTAGTGTTTTAACCTAAAGTCGGTTTCACTTCCTTTAGATAATGGAAATCTCACGATTTCAGCTTTATTTTTACACTAATCTTTATCATATTTGGTATGTATATCAAGAATAATCATACATGACTGAAAAAAGTTGAATTCTCCATTTACGACATACACAAAAATCTGCAGTCATGTGCATTTTCACAATTTTTTACAAACAGGTGAGAATTTCTAAGTGTTGGATTGTTCTGTTTTAAGGGCGACCAAGTAACTTGATGAATTAGATGACTCGAGTCGACCTACCTAATAATAGCAAGGTGTACTCGTTTCGGGGTTAACAATTGTTATCCACAGACTTTTTGTTTATAAACACCGAATAGAAATTAGCAGTACATTAACAATTTATTTCAAATATTTCTTTTGGGTTGTATGCATGCATATTTTAATTACATGTTTAAGTATTTTTGCTGAATTACATCATTTACGGGTATGTTTTTTCTTAAATCAAAAGGGGTCTAAGCACATGGTAATTAAAGCCAAAGTGAGACTTGTTAATCATCTGACTTAAAGATATAC
>MJUU01031388.1:78198-93173 GCA_002080025.1 Modiolus philippinarum | reverse complement strand
TAAAAAAGTGCATTAATTCCTTACCAAAATTTAGTTACACAAAGAAGGAACATTGTAGACATACATTGTGGATTCTTTGTGTCAATACCCCTTCATTGTTTATACATAGAGCCATATCAATTCAGATTCCTAATACCCATGTCAAAATGGGCAGGTACCTCTTATATCTGTTGTTTTGATGGTACTCCTTTGAGAGCATTCTTATACTTTTTCCAGTTTTGTTAATATGGAATAAAGAACATTTTGTTTTTGATACGGACTTTATCACGGCCAGTATCAAGTGAGCCTGTTAGGGTGAGCTTGATTCGTTATGTCGTGATAAGGTCCGTATCAAAAACAAAATGTCCTATATTTCTTTTATCAGTAATTCACAAAATGATAAACATAACTCTGTAATAAACCTTAAATTTCTATTTTATCACAGTTAAGCTACTGTTTATTGCAATAATTTATATGCGTTCTTCATGTATGAACACTACAAATAGTACAAAACATGATGTCAGCATAGCAACCCGCACATGACACCTTCACAGTGACCCAATAATTTTTGTGATAATGTCCAGTACAGTGATACTGAGATTATCAGTCTCTGGAGATCAAAGGAAATTCATACAAATGACCAATAACATTGTATATTGGGCTGTAAATTTTCAAGTTATTCACAGCTTCCTAAGAGCATGGTGAGAGAAGGACAATTTTAAGTGTCAATTAACTTAGGTTCCTGAAATCAATATAGCAAATAAAAAAAATGAAAAAAACCATTTGGCGTAATTTATGGTCCCTTCCAAATGGTGATGTTTGTGTACCTTCCTGTCAATTATAATGTATGCAAGACAAGAAGTAAAAATGCCCCTAATCTCCCATTTACATATCAAACTGCACAGTTGTGATTATGACTGTAAAAATAAGGTTAAATGACACATAGTCAGTCTTTCACTGAAAATATTCATGTCAAGGACTTCAAGCCAGGAAACTATGTATTGTACAAAATAAAAGAGTAGCATGTAGTCAAAATAAATACAATTAGTCAGAAAGAACTTGAAGTTAAATTCATGGTTAACATTTGTAATTCAAAGGTATTCACATCTTTTGTAGTAAGTTAGTGATATGCTCAACATTGAGTTGGAAGTTGTTTGAATTCCCATCACGATAAACTGGAAAAAAAATGTGTAAAGACAACCCTATAGAAAATAAACAATGGAATTCCACTGAGATTCCAGTGGAAAAAGCAATGGGATTCCAATGGAATTCCATTGATCCAGTGGAATAATTCTCCAGAATTCCAGTGGGATACCATTGGGATACCGGTGGAATTCCATTGGGATCCCAATGGAATTCCAGCAGGATCCCAATGGAATTCCAGTGGTTTCCCACTGGAATTCCACTGGTATCCCACTGGAATTCTGGAGAAATATTCCGGTGGAATTCCACTGGTATCCCAATGGAATTCCAGTGAGATCCCGGTGGAATTCCAGTGGGATACCACTGGAATTCCAGTGGGATCCCTCTGTAATTCCACTGGTATCCCACTGAAATTCCACTGGTATCCCATTAGAATTCTGGTAATTATTAGATAGGAATACCAATGAATTTCAGTGATCCAACACTGGATCGAGTCTGGCTTAATTCTGCTGTTTTTCCACTTGATGTCTTTTTATACGACCGCAAAAATTTTTGCGGTCGTATAATGGTATGGTGCTGTCGTTGTCGTCGTCGTCGTGGTTGTCGTCGTCGTCGTCGTTGTCGTTGTCGTCTGTAGACACTTTTGTTTTTGGCCAATAACTTAAGTTCCAGATGATCAATCCTTGTGAAATTTTTACACAATGTTCCTTGGCACAAAAGGAATGCTTGGGTAAGTTTTGGTCATTGTGGCCCCACCCGTTTTAAAAAAAGGGGCCAAAAGGGGTTAAATTAGGTGTTTTCACATATTTGACTGTAGAATCTTTATTATTTGTTGGATTTTAATGGGGTTTCTTTCAGTAAACTCCTTAGAAAATTTCCAATCTGGAGTATGCAACGGATTTCACGTGGCATGTACCGTTCATGAGATAAATGGGGCCCAAAAGGGGCGAATTTCAAAAATTTAATTTTTTTTATTTTTAGTCCGATTTTGATGCAATTTTTTTCAAAGGATTCCTTATGAAAAATTTACATAGCGCTCTACTATTAGATTTTTGGTAACTTGTTTCCTTACCCAGCTATGAGGGGCCAAAGGGGGCCAAAATCATAAATTTACAGATAACCTAAAATTTTTATTTTTCATCGGATTTTGATGGGATTTTTTTCTTTGGATTCCTCTTGATGTAAGCTTTCAGTAGTATGTCAACGGATTTTGCTAAGCTCTTACTGTTTCTGTGCTATAAGGGTTCACAGGGGCCAAAACTGCAAATTTGCAGATTACCTAAAATTTTTATTTTTCATCGCATTTTGATGGTCTTTTTTCTTTGGATTCCTCTTGATATAAGCTTTCAGCAGTATGTCAATGGATTGGGCGTAGCTCTTACCGTTTCTGCGCTATAAAGGGTCAAAGAGGAATCATAAGGGGTCATAAGGGCTAATTTTTATTTTCCCTAGTTTGTGTCCAGCTAATTTCTGGGTCAATCTCCTTATTGCGTCCTTCTAATTATTGTGTCAAGCTCTTTTGTTTGTCCATACTCGCTTTAAATTACACTTTTTCAGATTTCAGTGGACGACATGCTGCGGTCGTATCATGCTGGGCTCAGCGTAGCCCTTTATTTATACATCAATTGAGTTTTAAACACAATGATAATATTGACCATCACATTTTTGGGAAAAATATTGAATGCAGGAAATTATTTTTTTTACACAGAAGTGTATTATGTAGTGTAAATTTGCTCATACAAGCATGCATGCAATTACAGCATACATAACTTTGGCAAGGATGAATTGAATTCATGAACTTGTCTTGCATGTAAAATATGCAAATAAATAAAATGATAAATTATAAAATTCACAATATATTCAGGTTAAAAATACTATAAAGAAATAGGCTGATAATTGAAAACAATTGTAAGTGAAAAATTTATTTTTCAACTGTCAAGAAAGCAACATTATATTCTAATAGAATATGACAAAATACAACCTTGACTTTTATTTGCTGTATAACTATAAAGATATATAAAAACAAGATATGACAATCGTAATTTGATATGGTTATAATCAACCTGAACATCAGACGAGAGTGGACACACAAAATGTCTCGACTCAGTATACAATAGGATTCAGAATAAACTAAGGTGGTCTCATTTTTCAGTAGAAAAATGTTTGAAGATACCAATGGAGTAATAAAAAACCGTTTATCGAAAGACAGACAACATCATGGCCAAAATAAAAAGAGACAATACAAAACGATGATTAACAAAACAGCACAGAAAAACCAAAACTGAGTAACATGAACCCCACTAAAAACCGGGGGTGAACTCAGGTGTTCCGGAAGGGTAAATTGTCAGACTGCCATGTATCTCGACCAATTTTATGCCTATACACAAAATGTCATGAGTATAATCAGTTACTGAGAAATCTTAGGCAAGTCACTCAAGCCTAAAACTGGTAGACCAAAGATGAATGAAGTGTCTATTTATTTGTTGATATCACAAAAAATTGCCGTCAAGTAACACCTGTCTCGTCTTCAAATGCTATACAACCTTTCTTAATTGCATTATTTTACATCCTATTGTATCAGTTTAAGTGATGGCACGTTCTAACATGAATAGTTGTTCCTTAAATTTGAAAATTTCAACAGTGTACACTATTTCCCAGTCATTTCTCTAGTTTGATACGTGTGATACAGATAAAATAAATTCGTTTCATAACACCGCGCGTGCAAACAATGTACAAAATTGTCAATGATGATCCTTAGGACTAGGGATAATTAAATTAACGTAATTGGGGCTTGGCCGAACATTTGAAAATATTATTTCGGTCGGCGGTTTAGTGATGAATTGCTTACCTACAAAACGGTATTCCGTACCGTATAGATCATTATTTGTCTTTTAATGTAAATTATTTGATACAGATCGTATTAATTCTGTGCTGAAAAAATATAAACAACAATTTTTGTTGAGCTGGCATCTTTCAGTTTCATTCATCTTAATTTTGCGCCTAATGATGCTGAGACGCTGATTGGATACGATGCAACTTCCGCAGTATGGCTGACCAATCAGAGTTACCAACTTATCGAACTTTTGGTTTATCAGAAATACACCACGTGATATAAACACAGAATGATTACGATTTGGGCATCCGTAAAGAATTGTTTACACTAAAGAATAATCTTCTCTTATGAAATGTAACGTATTTACGTTCTGTTTTAATTATTTTTTTAATCTTCCAAATGTGCTTTCATTTTTTTTACAACAATCTCGTACGTAGACTTGTCGTAGTTGTTTAATTCACTCTCCTCGATCTTTCCATTCTCCTAGAAATTCATTAAATATCTTCAAATCGTTGTCTGTAAGTAGTACTTGTCAAAAAACGCCGATCATACGAGACATTATTCGTGGGTTCCCCCATATACAGGCGGTCCAGTCCTGGACAAGTCTGCTGGTTAAAATAATAAAAAAAATAATGGAAAAAGGGGAGGGGTGATAAATGACAACAAAGATATTTATTCTTATTCTGTTGAAATTCGAAAAAATCCAGTGAAAAATAATAATTCAAAGACATATTCCAGTGACATTCCACTGAGCCCAACTATTCCAATGGAATTCCAGTGGAATTTATAATTTTTCCACTGGATTTTTTTGTTCCAGTGGAAAATTTTCAGTCCATTGGAATGCCAGTGGAAAAACTAGCGGAATTCCACTGGATTTTTGCATTCCAGTGGAATACTGTGGAATTCCAGTGGAATTCCACTGGAATTCCACAGATATTTTCTATGGGGAACATCTTAACCGAACATTTCACTAATATATGTATAGATTCTGTTAGTCTCGTTCAATTTTGAAATTTGCATTTTTATCAAAACCATGTGACGTTTCAAACACAAATTTGGATGTCATAATGCTGCAACATCATGTTTTGGCAGGACACGTTTTCAAATTGCATATTAATCATGAATTCTCGGGGTCACATGGGGAGACATACAGACCCTATTGCAAACCATTTTTCATCATGGGTCAGTATGTGTTACAGTAACAAAAACTGAATATTTTTTACAATCATGGTAAGTTGAATGGAATGGAAATTTACAAGGTCAAGACTGGGTAACACAAGTTTGTGTTTAAACTAAATGATGTTTAATTAAGTGCTTTACAAAATGTTCAACCAATTTATTTTGTACTTGTAACTTGATTGACATTTGTGCAACCCAGCCCTGGTTGCAATTCATCTTGCCACAATACAGAAAGTATATTTACAATGAACAAAAGATCATGAATTTTCATGTGTGTTTAACCGGTATGTGGAATTGCAACCAACTGCAACTTACTTAACATAATCTTTTGATATAATGTAATATTTCTCTTCTTTTCAGTGTTGTACTGCAAGCTTACAATGTTCCAGTGGACTATATAACAGTAGCCATATTGATGTGGAACTTTGGTGTGGTTGGGATGGTCTGTATCCACTGGAAAGGTCCACTGTTTTTACAACAGGCCTATCTTATAGTAATATCAGCTCTTATGGCACTGATTTTCATCAAGTATCTGCCAGATTGGACTACTTGGGTTCTACTCGGGGTCATGGTTGTTTGGGGTAAGAATAAATATTTGTGAAATGGTAATGTAAATACTCATATCAAAGAAACCAGAAAAAAAAAACAAATGGTCAACCAAAGATTCATAAAATTAACAACTTACCAAATATCCTATCATTGCAAATGATATATGCAGTTTAGAATAATTTCAAATAAAAGGTACAAAGATTACTTATTAAGCTTAGAAGTATTCAAATTGTATAGTTTCTAGACAAAAAAAACTAGATAGAGTTTCAGGAATTTACCAAAATTGGAATCAAAATTATGGAAAATCGATAAGTTAACTTAAGGAGGTTCGCTACTCCATTTGAAAATAAATAGGATTTCAAATAAACATGATTTTTAGTTAGAAAATTAAAAAAGAAGTAATTTAAGTGAAAAAAATTGATAGGTTGATGATCTTGTTTTTGAGAAAAGTGATTGAAAATTTGGCGAGAAACTGAACTCCTCTGATTTTTCATATGATTAACATTAGCAAGATTTGACTATGAATGAATGTGACATAATAAATAGAATTCAATGAATTTTTATACGACCGCAAAAATTTTTGCGGTCGTATAATGGTATGGTGCTGTCGTTGGCGTCGTTGTCGTTGTCGTCGTCATCATCATCGTTGTCGTTGTCGTTGTTGTCTGTAGACACTTTTGTTTTTGATCCATAACTTTAGTTTCAATTGACCAATCCTTATGAAATTTTAACACAATGTTCCTTGGCACAAAAGGAAGGCTTTGCTTAGTTTTGGTCATTGTGGTCCCACCCGTTTTGATAAAAGGGGCCAAAAAGGGTTAAATGTGGTGTATTTGACTGTAGAATCTTTATTATTTATCAGATTTTTATGGGGTTTCTTTCAGTGTCTTCCTGAGGAAATTTCCAATCAGATTTATGCCAATGGATTTCATGTGGCATGTACCGTTCACGAGATAAATGGGGCCCAAAGGGGGCGAATTTCAAAAAAATTTTTTTTTTTTTTTAGTCCAATTTTGACACAATGTTCCTTGGCACAAAAGGAAGACTTGGCTTAGTTTTGGTCATTGTGGTCCCACCCGTTTTGAAAAAAGGGGCCAAAAAGGGTTAAATGTGGTGTATTTGACTGTAGAATCTTTATTATTTATCAGATTTTATGGGGTTTCTTTCAGTGTCTTCCTGAGGAAATTTCCAATCAGATTTATGCCAATGGATTTCATGTGGCATATACCGTTCACGAGATAAATGGGGCCCAAAGGGGACGAATTTCAAAAATTTATTTTTTTTATTTTTAGATCAATTTTGACACAATGCTCCTTGGCAGAAAAGGAAGACTTGGCTTAGTTTTGGTCATTGTGGTCCCATCCGTTTTGAAAAAAGGGGCCAAAAAGGGTTAAATTTGGTGTTTTAACATATTTGACTGTAGAATCTTTATTATTCATCAGATTTTTATGGGGTTTCTTTCAGTGTCTTCCTGAGGAAATTTCCAATCAGATTTATGCCAATGGATTTCATGTGGCATGTACCGTTCACGAGATAAATGGGGCCCAAAGGGGGCAAATTTCAAAAATTTATTTTTTTTATTTTTAGTCCAATTTTGATGCTGTTTTTTGCAGTGGATTCCTTGTGAAAAATTAACATAGCGCTGCACCATTAGATTTTTGATAACTTGTTCCTTTTCCAAGCTATGAGGGCCCAACGGGCAAAAATTGAAAACATGCGGATTACCTAAAATTTTTATTTTTCATCCAATTTCAATGGGATTTTTTTCTTTAGATTCCTCTCATTGTAGGCAGAAAGAGTTATGTCAACAGATTTGGCGTAGCTCTTACCGTTTCCGAGCTATTAGGGGTCAAAAGGGCCAAAATTGTAATTTTTAGAAATATGTAAAATCTTTATTTTACATCAGATTTTGATGGGATGTTTTTCTTTGGATTCCTCTCAATGAAAGCTTTCAGCAATATGTCAACAGATTTGATGTAGCTCTTTCCATTTCTGAGCTATAAGGGGTCAAAGAGGTCAAAATTGCAATCATTAGAAATATGTGAAGTCTTTATTTGTCATTAGATTTTGATGGGATTTTTATCTTTGGATTGTTCTCATTTTAAGCTTTCAGTGATATGGCAGTATATTTTGCATTGCTCTTTGGTTTCCAAGCTATAATGGGTCAAAGGGGCCAAATTGCAATACTTCAAAATATGTGAAAACTCTTTTTTTTCATTGGATTTCAACCTGAGTTTTTTCTTTGGATTTCTCTTGATGGTAGTCAACAGAATTTCTTAGCTCTTACAATATCCTAGTAATAAGGGATTAAAAGAGCTAATTTTTATTTTCATTAGTTTGTGTCCAGTTAATTTCTGTGACAAGGTCCTTATTGTGTCCAGCAAATTACTGTGTCCACATTAATTTTAGTTTACACTTGTTCAAATTTCAGTGATCGACATGCTGCGGTCGTATCATGCTGCGCTTGGCGTAGCCGTTTTATTTACAGAATGCTCAGAAAGATGTATAAAATGAAATTATGGAAAAAAATAAGGGGTAAATGGGCAAAAAATTATAATGCATGTAAATGGATAAAACCTGAGGATTCCGAAAATCTGACAGAAATCCCAAAATGTGAGGAGCAAACCTCCTTAAAGGAATTCAAATTGTATAATGGTAGTGGACTTCCAAAATCTTAGTATTCTATGAAAGTTTCAGGAAATCTACCAAAACTGGAATCGAAGATATTTGCAATTCAGTTATTTATAATCAATGTTTCAACTGAAAATATTCAAATTGTATGTATACTTAGAAAGTACAATTCCTGTTTTTGTGTCCATTTCTGTCCACATTGTAAGTTTCTTTTTATTATCATACTTTTTGTTTGCTTGTTTGGGAACAGGAAAGTTTTTTTGGGTAATTTTAGCCTACTGCTAACACATCCTATCATAGTAAATCAATTTTGAAGTATTTTTTATTCATCAAACAGGCTCTATTTAAATGAAAAACTTCTTTTCTTGTATATATGATCTTGTTAATTACATGTTTTGGTGAAAAAGGGGATATCAGATATTTAATGGAGATTTTTGGCTGTAATGTATAGAGCTCATATCTCATGGTAAATATTTTAAGATGATCCCTAGCACCAGATTGAGCGGAATTCATTGCTGATTGTCGAGCATCACTACATCCATTCTCTTCATTATCCATGGATGTGGGGTTGTTAACAAACATGAAATTTACTGGCAATATTTCTTACAATCACTGTTGTCAGTTGCCCAACAATAAGACTAACAGAAGACAATAACAACAACCACAGTGCACTCATCAAGTCAAAAGTAAGAAAACTTAGCATAATTAAACCATGACATGTCAGCACAATAAATGGGTGGTCAGAATAACAATCTGACTTAACAAAAAATAAAAATGCCAAAATTTGAAAATATGATAGTGCATTTGTATGAGGAATTCTCTCAAAAACAAGTACACCACAACTGAAATATATATAGAGAATACATCTCTGGTGTGGGGGATCTTTTTACGGATTCCACACTGCAGGAGAGACATAGTCCAATCTAACTTTTCTGAAATGTATGATATTTGATTGTTTATAAGTGAAAGTTAAATAGTAAGACAATTTCGCGACAAATATAGAGTGGGCTTGCTTTGAGGTGGTGTGGTCAAATGTTGATATTTTTACTGTTTTTAAAATACATGTATACATTTATGTTTTTTTATTACAGATTTAGTCGCAGTGTTGTGTCCAAAGGGTCCTCTAAAAATGCTAGTAGAAACAGCCCAGGAAAGAAATGAACCAATTTTTCCAGCCCTAATTTATTCATGTAAGATATTGATATAGTAATTATTAAAACTTGTCTCTTAACAAGTGTTTCGGCACAGAATTCCAGTACAAGTTACATATTATACTCCACTCGATAGAGTGTAGGGTATACTGGATTCACCTTGTTTTATCTAGTGAAAACACTAACATCTACAATTTACCTTTTAAGGTAGATTCCACCATTGATTTCTGGATTTGGTCAGATATGCATATCCATATTATATCATGTTAATTATTATGCCCATGAACACCACTTTTCATGTTATAATCTATAGGCATGTGTCTTTAAGGAATTCAGAACAAAATTTCAACAAATTGATATTACTGCTTCAGTGTTTTAAGACACAATACACATTTCTATACAAATCCTATGAAAAATCCAGACAATGGACATTTCTCACCAAATATTCAATTGCTTGTATCTGAAAATCTAGTACATTAACCTATTTTTATTGTCAACTTTTCATTAAATGCTACTAGGGACCAGAAGGAGCCGTGTTCCCGTTGCTGATGTGTCTTTTTATCCACGCTTTGTAAATAATTTGCACCTATCGGTCTCGTGGCGGCGCAATCAACTAAAGTGATAGAATAGTCAATCTCATGACTGTGATCACGAGTCGGTAGAAGTAGAAGTACTAATTCAGAAAACCTCATTACTTTGAAAGGTTCTTAGCTACCTTAAATTTCTAGATACTTGTTATAATTTCTTTTGAAAATACACTTTAGATAAAATGACTGTATTCTTTAATACATTAGTGTTGCATTTTTGTCATATTATTTAGTATAAGATTGGAAGTTGTAATATTTATATAACAAGAGATTTGATTGGTCAGACTAGCCCTCAATTACACCATCTTCATACCGCAGACAAAGCAGGTTCCCTGTCTGGTCAGGTTCCTTGTCCAAAAAGAATGCACAAAACAAAAAAATATCATAGAATACTTAAATTGCATTAGAACTGCAATACATTGTAACAGTACACTTTTTGAATATCCAAAGTTGCAATTTTGATTTGGCGGTCAAAAATGTCTGTTAACAGGCTCTGCTGTGCATCACCAGTAAACTGTATTTTGTCAAATCCATGTTTGGTACCTTTGGATAATCAAATATTTTGCGGTTATGTATAAAAATGTATTCAGGAATGTCTTTATTTTTATGCCTCATATTTTGTATATTTACATGTAATTGTTTTAATGATTACTTCAACTAACATATCAACAGCATATACCAGCATAAGACTAAATATAATGGTTGTAGTGACATGCATTTAGGAAGAAGTTTTGTCTATATAATTATAAATAAATTAATTTCAATTACTTGAGTTTGATATGCATTCATTTAAACAGCAGGCAGGAAAAGAATAATTATGCATCCACAATTAAGTGATAGAGGAATTAAGTTTTACCCTTGTATTTCCGTCCATTCTTAGGTATGTTGGTCAAAAATTTTCGTCAAGGATTTCTCAGCATGTGTATGCAGGAATGATTTAATATATTTGGTCTGAAGATTTGGTATGATGAGTTGTATGGTACTCCCCTTTTCAAGTCTGTCACTCGTCTACTACCTGTTGCTGATATCTATCTTGTTCCGGTATCTGTGTCTCATGGAAACATTTTCCTTTATTTTGAATTTCTCAATATCTGTGAGAAAAGAAAGAGATTGTTTTAAGTTGTAAAATAATATGTAACTTTACAAAACAGTTGATTAATTTTATATGCACAATTTCACCTAGTAACCATGGTGTATTTGAAATTTCTCAACTCAAGGGTCCAAAAATATGATATAGAGAAAAGCGCAATGTAGAAAACAAAAGCTTACAATAAAGTCCAACGATTGACTTAAAATGAATACAGACACCACCAAAAATAAAGTACAAACCATGGTTAGATGTTTTTACTAAATATGAAGATTTTGTATTTTTAGCTACCATGGTATGGAGTGTAGTAGGAATGGCCCATTCAGATTCAGAGGGTGAAAAAGATAAGAAGAAAAATAAAAAGAAGAAAAAATCAGAGAGAGAAACCAGTGAGCAAATTTATATGACTATATGTACATGTATACTAATGTGTTGATTAAGGTAGCTTTACTAAGCCTGTCTAAAAATAATATCATCATCAAAATAATATGATGGTGACACATGTATGTATTTATTATACCCTCCCAAACAAAGTTTGTCTGTCTGTCTGTCCATCCGTCTGTCCACACTTCTCGTAAGCACGACTCCTCTTAAACCACTTGAAGGATTTTGATTAAACTTTACACAAAGGAAGGACACTATATGGAGGTGTGAATGAAGGAATATAATTATTGTCTGAAACAAGGAAGGGGAGATAATTCGACTTTGACTTTTTGTTGATTCCCTATGTATGAGTTACCTCGTAAGTGCAACTCCTCTTAAACCACTTGAAGGATTTTGATGAAACTTTACACAAAGGAAGGACAATATATGGAGATGTATATGAAGTAAGGCCAAATAAAATAAATAGTTCGGTTTTCAGACAACGCCTTGCGCTAAAAACACCCGCCGATGAAACAAGTTTTTTGCCGGTCCGGAAAAAAAAAGCCACCGTGCCGATACCAATTTGTCAAAATAAGATTTAAAATTTGGCACAAAAAATACTTTTCAAACATCTTTATGATAAAACGCAAACCATTTTGTGTAAAATCTGCAGGGTCTTTTTGAATTTAAAATCCAGGGAAAAAACATTTTGTATGTTTAACACGCTGGAACCTTAACCAACAAAGTCTATGTGAAGATCGTTATGATCGTAGTTATTTTGTACCTGTAAATAGGTATGTTCATAGTTTATCAACTGCATGTGTCTTTATTTACTATATCTGAAGCCTTCTTTGAAGGTATTTAATGATAAAAAGGCTCGTACACTGCGAAATTTGAAGAAAAAGAACATTGTTTCATCAATCAGGAAGTTCAAGTATGATGGAAAAATCGGAACGGGCTTGGTGCGGACTGTCAATATCCGTCTTTATTTTCATTTAATTTTATGTTTTCTAAGTCTTCCATTTCTTTATAAACTATTGTGGAATGAAATAAAAAGCCACATAATCCTATATTTTTGCATCTTTAACACGTTAAATACAAAAAAAATGTATTGTCAGAGGCAGTATAAAAGAAGTAGCTTATTGTCACCAAAATCAACACTTTACCGATCACGTGGTTTGTTGACAGTAATGACGGCTAAAAGAAATATTCGTGTTTCTGACATCAAAATGACAGTTTTGGAGGAAAGACCCTTCCTTTTTATAACAGCAAGGCACTTTGCAATTCAAGCTAACATATTCTATTAGATCCACAATGTTAAGAAAAGTCTGTTTGGTTTGAACAGGGACTAACAATTAAATCTTCATGGAACTTGACTAAATCTTGAAGGTTACATTAAACCATTATACGATATTCCATTTTATGAAGAGAAGATGCAATCGAGATTTCAAAACATGGCTGGCTGTGATTGGTTGTAAATAAAAATATAACAACAAAATGGTAATATGCAAAACATACCACTTTTATAAAAGTTTAAAAAAAAACTACAAATTTTGATCATGTACAAAGTTCTCATGCCTACAAAATGTACATCATCATAATAGCATCAACTTTGAAAAAAAAAGATGAAAAAAGTCTATAAGCAAAAAAAAAACTTGATACTAAAAATCCCTTGCCTTATAGAGAAAACAGAAAAATAAAAAATTTCAACCCCTACCTACCTTGCCATTTTTTTCAAAATTAAATGTCTGATGTCTGAGAACCAAAGAATTAATTTTACATGGCCTAATATAATTATTGTCCCAAACTGGGAAGGGGAGATAACCCAACTTTGACTTTTCGTTGATTCCCTATG
The DNA here is from genome assembly GCA_002080025.1 of Modiolus philippinarum. Lineage (NCBI taxonomy): Eukaryota > Metazoa > Mollusca > Bivalvia > Mytilida > Modiolidae > Modiolus > Modiolus philippinarum. The sequence goes on along the minus strand of MJUU01031388.1, from coordinate 79,816 downwards.
TATGGGTTACCTTGTAAGTGCAACTTCTCTTAAACCACATGAAGGATTTTGATGAAAATGTACCCAAAGGAAGGACACTATATGGAGATGTGCATGAAGGAATATAATTATTGTCTGAAACCAGGAAGGGGAGATAATTGGACTTTGACTTTTCATTGATTCCCTATGTATGAGTTACCTTGTAAGCGTAACTCCTCTTAAACCACTTGAAGGATTTTGATGAAACTTTACATACAGGAAGAACACTATATGTAGATGTGCATGAAGGGATTTGATTATTGTTTGAAATCAGAAAGGGGAGATAATTCAACTTTGACTTTCGTTAATTTCTCCTGCAATTATCTTTTTTTCCAAGAAAAAATTTTAAGCATATAAATATTGTGAAGTCAGACTGTTGGAAAGACACACTTTTTCCATTGTAATCCTCTTGATTTTCAAAGTGTTGTAATGAAATTCTCTAATGCTTATGATTTTTAGCTCACCTTACCCGAAGGGTCATCTGAGCTATTGCCATCACTTGGCGTCCGTTGTCCGTCCGTCGTAAACTTTTTCAAAAATCTTCTCCTCTGAAACCGCTGAACCAATTTTCACCAAACTTGGCCTGATCATCACCAGGGTATCCTCTTTCAAAATTGTATCCGATGAGTCGGAGGACCAAACAACATGGCTGCCATTACTAAAAATAGCACGTAATTGAAATTGCTGTTTTTGGCAAATAACTCGAAAACCGTTACAGATATCAAAAATCTGACTGGGTAAAAGTGATCAGCATGGCAAGATCTATCCGTCCTGCAATTTTGAAGAAAATCTGATTACCAGTTTTGGAGTTATTGCCCTTTTTCCGGAAATTTTTCAAAATTTTAATATATTTTATTTTTTATCAAAGAAACTATAGCAGTTAGAGGTCAACTTTTTATTGCAAAAATGTTCAGCATATCTTGATCTACCCACCCTGAAATTTTGGAGAAAATCCAAAAACCCTTGTAGGAGTTATTGCCCTTTTTTCACATAATTTTCAAAATTTTCGTATTTTTGTCTTTTATTTCCAAAACTATAAAAGATGAATTGATAAAATGTTTGCCATGCTGTGGTGACTTCAAAAGTGGTGTTGAAAATTGATCGTTGACCGCCATTTTCGAAATGGCTGCCAATAAAAAGGCGGGAAAATTCAACATCATTCAATTTCAATAAAATTTGGTTTCCAAATAGATATTGATGTTGCGACTTCAAAACCAGTGTTGAAAATTGTTTGTTGACCGCCATTTTCAAAATGGCCGCCAAGAAAGGCAGGAAAAATCAACGTTGTCCGATTTCAATGAAATTTTGGTTTCCAAATAGGTATTGATGTCGCAACTTCAAAACCGATGTCAAAAATTGTTCGTTGAATGCCATCTTCAAAATGGCCGCCAAAAAAGGCTTGAAAATTCAACATTGTCCCATTTCAATGAAATTTGGTTTCCAAATAGATATTGATGTTGCGACTTCAAAATCTGATGTTGAAAATTGTTCATTGAACACCATTTTCAAAATGGCCGCCAAAAAAGGCAGGAAAATTCAACATTGTCCAATTTCAATGAAATTTGGTTTCCAAATAGATATTGATGTTGCGACTTCAAAA
>MJUU01031388.1:61853-73746 GCA_002080025.1 Modiolus philippinarum | reverse complement strand
ATCCACTTGAAGGATTTTGATGAAACTTTAGACAAAGGAAAAACACTATATGTAGATGTGTAAAATGTCAAATAGGCTGAAAAAAGGGGAATTTTATATTTGTCTGATTTAGACAGAGTGTTTTCATTGGAACCCTTGTGAAAATTTCTTTCTTGAAGATTATATCATTGTGTCCATACTTGTTCAAATTTGAACAAGTCTCTTTTGAGAAGTTTTGTCTGATACAGATTATTTTTTTTTTTGAATTTTTTAGTTATACATTGTGTAAGTTCTTCATACATGCATACATTTTTATTGTTTTTTAGTGTTTTTAAAAGTATGTAGATGCATTCATGTATATCTTATGTATGAACTGCATCTTAGTTGGTAAATACACTTTAAATACATGTATTGATGATAAAGAAAATTGTCTTCATAACCAGTTTGTGCTTCAAAAGCTAAGATATGGATTTTGTAAATTTATCAGTTGTGATTGAGTTTGCTTGTGGCTTACTGGTGAGCCTGCTGAGGATGACGTATAGCTATTAACATAGGTTTAAATTTTATTGTTTCAAACATTGAAGTGGCTGACAAAGAATTGCAGTAATAAACCTCAAATATTAGAAAATGTAGAAAACATTTGGTTAAAGGTGGTCATTTTGTGCATTAATGAAATTCAATATCTGGGAAATTTATGAAAAGCAATGAATCCAAGAAATCCATTATGTACAATAAGGGTATAATATCAATTTAACTGAAATATAATCTTCAAACCTTCTAAATCATTTCCATGGCTCTTTTTTCTAACACAGGATTTGACAGATTATCATATCTTGTAAAATGAACATGACTAACAGGCAACATATGTCATTATACATTTCTATGAATAACAGTCTTAATTGTACTATCATGTTGAATTTTTTAGCTGTCAGTTTGAATGGTTCAGCAGGAGCTGAAGATGACGTTGATGAAAGAGGATTCAGGAGAAGGACTCAGCAACAGACTTTGTCAACAAGTAGCACAGAATCACAACAGGTACTAAATTATAAGAGGTATCATTTCAGGCTTGTTATAGTACTGCTTCAGATATCGTTTTGCACAGAGATAGTTTGGCTTTATGGCTATAGCAAAGAGAAATTTTATTTCTGAATTGGTGGACTTCGACTTTTTCTGTTAATTATAATCTTTTCATTTTCAGCTTTAACATTGTTACTAGTCAATCTTGTCACAGGGCTGCCAAATATGAACATTCTTATTATAAATTTCTAATGAAACCTTTATGAACATCTTTGGACTGATTTGTTTAACCAATTGAAATGAACATATATTCAAGGATGATATTGAATAGTATAAAAAGTGAAGAAAAAAAACTTAATGCATCTGTTTACAATGTACAAATTAGGTATCATTTGCATTAAATTTTATTTATCTATCTATATTTTGTATTTTTGCCCAGAATATACAATGTAGTTTATTGCCTATTGTACATGCATATTTTTCATGTATATTACACAGTCTGTTATTAAACTTATATGCCATCAGTAAATTTTATATTGTTCTAAGAGACAAATAGACAATAACAGTACATTAAATTGACATAAATGCAATATAGGGATGAGGCTTAGAAACGCGGGAAAATGCGAGCCTTTGGCAAGCATTTTCACTGTTTTTAGCCGAATCCTTATATAAAGTTTATGTCAAGTCTGTTATTGTGTTTATACTGCAACATTAAAAAAGCAAATTTTAGGCAAAATTTTTCGTTGAAAATGATGATTTAAATAGTGGAAGCGGACGTCGTTAGCTTGAGAGGAATCCATGCTTTCTTGTAACGTCATGGAACAATCTCTACAGAAACACATTGGTGATGTCATTGAGAAAGTGTCATACGGTCAGTGACTGTATATTATGTTTATACAGTCAATGTAGTTTACTTTAGGCAAATAGAGCGGTTGCAGTATAAAAGATATTACACAAGGGTTATGTACCAAACCTGTACAGAGATATTTTATATTGAATAAAAGATCAGTTGGAAAGGGATGTATAGTAGTGATTTATGAAAACAGTTTTAGCATAAGCATATTATTCCTTCCAAACATTCCTTGCCAATAAACATGAAATATTTTTTCAACAGTTAGCTTCTTGATGAACTTTTTCAAAAGAATCCTAATTTGTTTTGCAGGCTCGTAGGGCCGTTGCTGCTCTTGGTGATACAGATGAACCCAGAGATGAAGTACAGATACGACAACCAGGATCTAGTAATACAAGATCTAGAAATCCAAATGAACCAGAAGAAGAGAGTATGTAACATGTTTAGAGCAATCTTGTTTGCTAAAACATTGGCAAATGAATATAGTCAAACAACTAGCACTAATTTTATTTTAGGCAGTTCTGTTACTATTCAGCCTTTCTTTATTTATGAAATTCTTCACACTGCAGTCTTAACAAAATGTGTTGGCCCGTTGAAAAAAAAAACATTTTGGCAGAAGGCGCGATAAAAAATTGGAAAGTTTCGGTCTGAATGTCTGACATTGATCTTGAACTTAACCACTTGAAATGAGGTTTCAGGATGCATAAATGACAATATATAATACAAAATGTTTAGAAATTTTGGTCCGATGACCTTTTCGTCAGTTTGATGTTCCATAAAAGACTGCCGGACCTTGTCCACCAAAATACAATTGTATTTTGCAAAGACTGATACTGTATCACTGTTTCACAGCATTATCTTATTCATCAAGTTAACTCACTATATTATCCTTTGTATAAGATAAGGCCATGTAAAGTTAATTATCTGGTTCTCAGATAATGACTTTCAAAAAAATGGTGAGGGAGGGAGGGTATTTAATTTATGTATTTATTTGTATGCTCATCCAAACTGCATCGTTAACTTTTGAGATTTTTATGAATAAATATTAAAATATGGTAAAGTATACAAAAGTAAGAGAGAACAAATCCATAAGTAAAAAAAAAATACTCCAAATAATAGCAAAGACATTACACAAGGACAATATATGTATAGTCCCTGCTTCACATAAGTACCACACAGAAAAGAAAAATGTATATTGATCATACCATAGATGGAGTATACATAATGAATCTTGGAGTCAAAGCAAACTGCAATCATCAAAGACACGAAACAGGTAAAGAAAAGACAGATACAATATACCTCACCAGGATATGTCACCTTAAAGAAACTCCTGGAGAAAATTGAATTAGACTTCCTTATAGACAGGGAAATAATTGATGAACCTTGATATGATCCAAGGGAATCCAGTAAATAAGGTGTATTTGTATTATTTACTTGGTCACAAGTTGGTGACAGCAGTACAAGTGGAAGGGTTAGTCAGATACACTGACCATTTAGATAGAGGCAAATCTATCAAGGAAGTCACAAAAATAAATTCTTGCAATTAGCAAAATGATTGTGGGATCCCCTTCCAGTGACTGCAATGACAGATTCTTTATTTTCGAGTTCAGAACAAGATCTAGAGAGACCCTTCTCAAGACTGGATTTCAAAACATTCTCTCGCATTAAAGGATCTCTGTTTTCTGGTATTTCAGGCAGACTCGCCATACTCCCCTTTCATAATTTCCTTTACGGTTGTTTAATCCGCCAAATTCACAATAAACGATGGGTTAACACACAAAAACCTGTCAAAAGTGTCAGCGAAATCAACTTTCGTTTTGTTGTTGACAAAACCATTCGGAATATAAACTGGAAGTAGCGATTCCTTCAAAGAAAACGAAAAATCAAGAGAGCTTCGAATGAAATTTGAGTTGTCTCTCTTTGATCAATTCAAGTGAAAAAGCGGGAAAATTTGAACGCAGATTTTGTTACCGTTGTATTTATTTTTTGGGGACAATAAATACAGGCCAGCGGCCAGGTTTTTGCCCATGCGGCGGTATCTGAGAACCAGATAATTAATTTTACATGGCCTAAGTATATGAGAATGCAAAAATGAATGACAACCTCTTGACCTTGACCCAAAAATATTAGATATTTTTTTATTAAAAAAATAATAAAAAAATACACACAATCTACAATTCAATGCAATATCAAGAGAACAATGCACTTAAAAAATTGCATCTATTATTAAGTTGTTATTGAATATTTTACATTTGAAACAAATATCTGTTAAGGATGCTCATTGGTCATTTTGAAAATTAATAGGATTTCAAATAAATGTTTTTTTGTAAGAAAACTTGAAAAGAAATAATTAAAGTGAAAAAAAAGAAGATAAATGTAGTTTGCTGATGTCAGTTTTTAGATATAAGTGACTAAAAATTTAGCGGGAAACTGAACCCTCTGAATTTTTCATAGGTTTGACATAAGCAAACTTATTTTGGAACGAATATGACAAAATCATAAGAATTTAATGGAATTTTTTTCAAAATCCTATTTAAGAGGTATAAAATGAAATTATCAAATAAAATATGGGGGTTTGTGGGCTAAAGATTAAAATGCTCTTGAATGGATAAACCCAGAGAAGTCCAAAAATCTGACATAAATACCAAAACGTGACCAGCGAGCATCCTTAAAGAAAATCTAAGTACATTCTTTGAAAGCAAGGCTTGTAGAGCTTCTCAACATTTTGTGTGCAATTTTATTTTTTGTTGACAAATAATCAGAGACATATGGTTTATCGAATTTCTGTCCTGTGTTCATGATTCTTGGCCTGTTTGAGAAATACAGTTCAATTCTCTAGAGACAACATTGTTTTAACACAATTCAGTTATGACATCAAACTATTTTGCCATCTTCCAACTCGCTTTGTGACAGCATGACAAAAAGGCAGTCATGACTGACAACATCACCCTACAATATACATTTTTACATCTTTTGACACAAAGGTTCAGTGTGAGCTATTGCTATCGTCTGCTGTTGGCAAAGCTTTCACATTTCATTCAACTCCTGAAACCACTGAAGCAAATTCAACCAAACTTTTAAAGAAACGTAGGCAAATGAATACCGAAGCAAAAACTAGGAAAGAGGAAATTCTAAAATCAAAAATCCAAAATCATGGCAACTCACATCCAACATCATCAAGACAGTATGACAAAGACAAAACAAATAAACAAAAATGAACAAGAACTTTAATAACTAAAGCACTAGCAGTGTGAATCCTTACAAAAACTGAGTTATAATCAGGTGCTCAGAAAGGCCAAACATGATTTGCTCCATGCGTGGCACCATTCACACTGCCAGTGAAAAGTCTGAGGTTGTCACAGTCGGTATTAATCAGTCTGATAATAAACTCTTGATCTACTGAAATATATCTATTCTCATTTTTGAAATACAAATATTGTAACGATCTGTCAAATCATGATGACGACCTTAAAACTTCTACAGTGATAATTGCAACAGTGGCTGATGTGAAAGTGACAGGAATAATGTATGGAAGGTCCTTTACAAAGATTACTCATATCCTTCCGATCCGACAAAAAACAATGCAGCAAGCTTAGGCCAAAGTTGTGTTTTTCTCTGTTTTGCGTCTGCGTGCGGGTAGGTTTTTGCCGGTTTTGTGGTGAAAACAAACACAAAAGTTTTTTTCGTTTTGTCAAAAAATTTGAAATTTTGATATACCGGAGATAACAGTATACCGCAAATAGTTTCTTTCCCCTACAAACTATTTCCCCGTAGAAAAGAAAACATGTTGGTTGGAAAAATTAAAGATTATGAGCACAAAAGGTGCATAAAACTATTGGAAGTATTACCGGAAATAATGTCTCCCTGCCAAAGGATAAAAATGTAACACCAGACCATTTCTCATTTTTGCCCAAAACATAACCGGCACTTATTTTGGCAAGTCTATATATAATTTGTCGTACCACATCCTTTCTCATTTTTGCCCATAGCATAACCGGCACTTATTTTGGCAAGTCTATATATAATTTGTCCAGTTAACCTCTTATTTAATAAATTGTTCTTGTCTCCAACCAAAAGGGGTAAGAAAGTTGAAGTATCATTGGGTTTGAAATTGAATGCCATTGACGGTGTTATTTTTTATCTTCTGTTTCCTATGAGGAATCTTTGAGAATATATGAAAAAGTGACTAGTCTACACATGAAAAAGGCTTTTAATGCCTTTAATGAATAGCAAAGTACCACTCACATGACTTATGTATCAAAGAAATTTGGTGCTAATTCTGATGAATGAATGTAAGCCAAAAGAGTGTCATGTGAAATAGTGTCTGGGTGTGATAAATTTGTATTGAAAACCATCAATAGCGACAACCATCAATAGAGACGAAAGTAATCATTCTAGTGTTTTATTCCATCCAATAATGAGGCTAGACAGTATTTCATGATGGACACTAAATATTTTTATATGTATACATGTATACAAAAACTTGCAAACTTGCAAAATTTTGCCAATAGTTGTCAAATTTAATTTTTTATAAGGCACGAACCATTTGATTTTCATGGGGCCTGGGTTTTTTTTACCTGAGCCGGGAAATTTATTCGCCCGCCTAGCTGGCCAGATTATTTTTTTTCCCTCATATTCACTTTGCTAGGAAATTTTGTTGAGCTGGGCTTTTTTTTCTAATGGACAGAATCAGGCCAGATTATTTTTTTTCGTCCCAGATGCTAGTCAGAAAATTTTTTGGGGAAAAAATCGGAGCCAGAATTTTTTTTTCTAAAAAATACCAGCCCCCCNCCCCCCTTGAAAATCAAATGGTCTGTGCCTAATCGGGTTTCGAAGGTACATGTAAGGGGTAATATAGTTTAGCTCTTGTCCGATTATCTGCCTGTGGGTCCACACTCTTGTACATAGCATTTTTCTTCCTGTTCTGCTCATAGCAATTAAATGTGTAGTTTGAAACTTACTATGGTGTTTTGTACCACACCTCTGATTCACATGCTGGAGTAATGGTCCTTCACTTATCTTCTTCCTGCTTACTAATAGCTGTTTTTTTTCATTGTGGAATACATGGAAATTTTCAAAACATATTTTTTTTCGGGTTGTGTACGTGGTAATGTATATAACGAATTGACATTTGGTCTTGAAGCTTTCAGTATGTGGAGTTGTACCCTGCAATTCTATATGTGATGTGTTCATAATAAGCTCATAGCAATGTCATAGTGACTTGTGAAATCTTGTTCCCTCAAAAGACAGCAGGCTAAATATATGACACATGCTTCATTATCTCAATATCCGTTTATTTTCTCTTAGGAGTATGTCAAAAAGGCAACCTAACAAAAGAATTAAAGCATAAACCAAATGCTACCCCTTAGGTTCTTGAAGCAGTCTTTGATATATTTTTATATGCACATATTTTGAACCAAAGGCAAGTAGCATCTATCATGTCTATGAAATTGGAGACTGAGGCATTTTACCAAATTCAGCTTTAGAACAGCTTTTATCTCAAGTATTTTGAAATATTGAACCCTTTAAAAATGATTTATCATTTATACTCAGGTACACAGTGCCCATATTATGTATGAGAAAATCTTAATATGTGCACAAAATTTTGTGTTTTTTTTTCTGTGTGTGTTTTTTCTCCTTGCTGGCTGGTAGGTTTTCAGAAAATGAGTTGACGCAAAACAAATAAAAAAACAGACACGGCCTTAGCTTGCTGCATTGTATGATCTATATTTTAACAATAAGAACGAGTTGGTTATTTCATTTCTCACATTGTATTAAATAATTTTTTTTGAAAGAGAGGCTTTCTGATCTATTTGATATTTGAAAATTTAGTCCATTAATGTGAGCAATTTCATAATTAATATTTTCAAGTTATAGAAACTGTAATGCAAAACACCAAGGATTGAATTCCAAATAGATTTGGTTGAAATTTTACTATATGTAATTTTGTTTGCTAACTAGTGAGAATAGATGCTCCCATACCAGTCAGGAAATGTGAAAACTGGGTAGAAATGAGAAAAACTTGTGATCATCAAGAAGGACAAATGGGTTTTTAATATTCTAAAACCAAGTTATATGAATTCTTTGAATGTTTGAAATTATGACTTGCTTAGCTTTTAAACATATGAACTTTATTTAATAAGGTTTGTGAAATTTCATAATCATTCCTCCAATGTTTAGGAAAAAAAATGTAAAAACAAAATTTTAGGAAAACTACTTAGACTTGTCTTCTCACTTGTGGTGAGTATAAATGTGTTAATCCTCAGTCAAAAATTGATTGAGATTATAGACATGTTTGTAAATAATAATATAAATGTAATTAATTATTTTACAGGAGGTGTTAAGCTAGGACTAGGTGATTTTATATTTTATGGTGTACTTGTTGGAAAGGCATCATCCAATGGAGATTGGAATACAACTTTAGCTTGCTTTGTAGCAATTCTTATTGTAAGTTGTTGAATAAGGTATATGTTTACTCAAGGGCGATTCACATGCTCAAGATTTACACCAATATGTAAATTTGTAAGTTTAAAAATACACCAGTATGTAAAAGTATTTTTACAATGCATTAACATGCTTTTAATCTGAGGTGTTCTTTTTTTTCAAAAGCCAGTTACAAGAAGTGAAAAGGTCTCAAAACTTGTAAAAATTATAATGTTTGAAATTTGTAGAATTGTACATGTAGTTAAAAATGATATTGTGTTGTTTCTATTTTTTTTTTATGCCCCCGCCATTAGGCGACGGGGGCATTAAGTTTTACCCTTGTTCGTCCCTCCGTACGTCCGTACGTCAGTCCGAAATTTTTGTCAAAGATTTCTCAGCTTGTGTACGCGGGAATGATTTGATATTTGGTCTGAAGCTTTGGTATGATGAGTTGTACTGTGTCTCCCCTTTTCAAGTCTGCCGCTCATCTACTTCCTGTTTGTCGATATATCTGTATGGTGGGGGCATCCATGTCCTATGGACACATTTTCTTTTATTTCAATCAGAATTAAACTTCTGCTCTAATAGGCCAAAATGCAGAATAGGATTAAACCATGAATTGAATATGAATACACCATTTTCGAGGTCACAGATTTCACCGGATCAGATTCTAAAATTACCCTATTTGACAAATTGATATAAATTTTTGTTAGGCCTCTGTTGTTTACGCTGATGATGCCAACCTTGTGATTTTCATACTAAAATCTTACTTAGTATATTTTTCATAGGTTATGCGAATCTGTATTGAATACTGGGGTGCGATATGCCAACAATCAAATTCATTTCATAATCATGATTATATAGGATCTATCACTACCAAGGTCAGTTGGATGCAGTTCTGAAGACTTGTTTATCGTCATGTGAGGTTTTCATATCATTCCAAGTGTACTTGTTTTCATTTGATTTGTGACAAGTTGCACACTTTGTAGTCGAATAATATTATTTTGGCCAACATGACCTTTGTGAGGCTTACTGAGGATGCCTAATAGATGATCACATGACTTCCACTTTTACCTTCATAATAAATATGCAACAATCTCGGAACTCCAGTATTCAGTTATAAAGATTACATTACATTGTGCGCCTTTAATTCCAAGGTTCGAACAATATAAGGTTTCAAAAACAAATGAAGGGATATTGTATAAATGTACTTGGGAAGAATACAATTACACCATCAGGTTGAGAAAATGAAACAATGCTTTTTATTGATGTTCTTCTTGAAGACCCTTTTCTTCAATCACATGGAAAGATATGGTGATTTACACAGTGTGCATTTGTTGCATTTTCATGCTTAGAATACTTACATGTACATTTACCATGTAAATTTTCACAATTTTTCAAATATATATTCTCAGTTGTCCCTAAATTTACCCCTTTGTTAAGTTTACACATGTATGCAACTGAATTAAAAGGCAGTATATGCACACTAAATTTTCATAATCCACACCAATTTCATTATGGAGATAACATTATTTGCATATATCCATTTTCAAACTTTACTAGCACTTTACACCTCAACTGAATTTTTGACAGTCAGATCTACAATATACCCTTGGGAACCTAAAATAAAATACCATTTTCTTCTTAATCTTTCTAAGTACCAGAAATATTTAGTCAAAAAGAGTTTTGAATCACAAGAGTAGTGGTTCATATTTTCATAAAATTTCTCTCGATAATCTTTGAATTTTTAATTTTATTGCCATAATTTTCTATCATCGGTTGTATGTTTTATATTGCAGGGTTTATGTTTTACTCTGTTATTGTTAGCTATATTCCGCAAAGCATTGCCAGCATTACCGATATCCATTACATTTGGACTGATATTTAATTTTGCAACAAGTGAATTAGTACAACCATTTATGGACAGATTAGCAGCTGCCCAGGTGTATACCTAGCATAAGAAAGAAAAAAATGCTATATGAACAATAAGGGAGATTATTTAAAGTGATGTTTTAAATGTATCTTATATACATGTACTGTAATTTTAATGAAATTGTTGTAATTGTAATAAAAATGTTTTTTTAAAAGATTTAGTTTTAAGTGTACAAAAAACTTCCATTGTTAGGAAACACTGGTAGAAGAATAATGAGGAAATTAAGGATGTGCTAATCACAAAACTCAAGTCAAGAGACATGGTTAAAACAAGAATACAGAAAAACAAGAACATCAGACAGCAAAAGACATGGAAATATAATACAAAACATTCAAAACTAAGGCACTTACAGTGTGAACTCTCACAAAAACAGAGAGTAACGACAGTAAGCATGTTCTACTCCGTTTATGGCACCCATCACACTTTCAGAGAGGGCTGTTCCAGAAATCATTGTGTGTGAGTGTGTGTGATTTTGGAAGGCACTTTAATACAAATTGGATGGGTTGTGGGTATATTTGACACTTGCTCTGTAGAAACGTATAGAAAAAAAAATAATTAGAATTTTATGCATTGTGGGTCCTTTTGAAAAGTGCCCTCCGACCCCTTCCCCCTACAATTAATTCTGAAATAGCCCTGAGACAGAACAGGGTTAAAGCAATATGCAATGTATTTCTTCATATTTTTTGGAAGCTCTAAAAAAGCATCATGTAGTATTCATGTATCTTGGAAATTATATCAGATACCGTATAATGCATTTGAATTATTAAACTAATTTTGCTTGTGATTCTGATTAATCATGGAAGCCCATCAATGTTCGACTGACATTCAACCTGACCAAGATACTATTTATAGTTGACATAAACAAATATACTACCAATCGGCAAACTTCGGCTGTGATATGATACTTTATATGTGTCTACACTTAAGGTCAGACTCCACTAAATATTTTCCATAGGCGGCCATTATAACGTTTTGTGAATTTTCATAATTACCTGAAGTTATATGATTTTCTTAAAGTGGCATGTCTTCCAAGTAACATATCTAAACGATGACCCAACTTGAAAGTCTAATAAGAAATTTCTATCGCCTCATTTAAATGGGGTATGCAAATTACCAATTTTCCCTTTCATATCCTTGGGCATACGTGTCATCATTGATGAGGCATCAGTATTTTTCCCATGTAATGAGGCTGGCTGATTCAAAATGCTTGTCAATCCGGAAGTGTTTCATGATCACAAGTGCGTTTAAGAACTCGAATATTGTCAATATTGACAGTTATATCCAAAGCGAAAGTAACATGGCTTTGTATATATAAGTCCTATTTTTAGCTCACCTGGCCAAAGGCCATGTGAGCTTTTGCCATCACTTGGCGTCCGTCGTCCGTCCGTCGTCCGTCCGCCGTCAGTCCGTCCGTTAACTTTTATTCAAAGATCTTCTCCTCTGAAACTACTGGGCCAATACTAATCAAACTTGACCTGAATCATCACCAGGGTATGTTCTTTCAAATTTGTAATTTTTATGACCGTAGACCAAACAACATGGCTGCTGTTACTAAAAATATAACATAGGGGTAAATTGCCGTTTTTTGCAAATTACTCAAAAACCATTACAGATATCAAAATTCTGACATGGGGGTAAAAATGATCAGCATGATGAGATCTACCTGCCCTGCAATTTTGAAGAATATCCGT
>MJUU01031388.1:49400-61157 GCA_002080025.1 Modiolus philippinarum | reverse complement strand
TTACAATAGTCTTTAGATGTTTCCCTTCAAAGTTTGTGATTTTTATGTTCATACCTCATTCAAGATGGCCGCCAGCAGGGAACATAGTTTAACATAGGGACTCTATGGGAAATGCATTCAAATGTCTTCTCCTCTGAACCTACTGAGCCAATTGGAACCAAGCTTGGTTACAATTTTTTTGGGGTGATCCCTTCCAAAGTTTGTGATTTTTAGTTTGCACTTCATCCAAGAAAATGTAACATCTGGTGAACTGATTTATAGTATGAATGGGTGGTCTACTGGCGACAATGAATAAAACCAGCCGCCAGGTGAGCGATACAGGCTCATGTGAGGCTTAAGTTGACTATGCCAGCAGCTGATTGGTAGAGTCTAACCTTAATATTTGTGATGCTGGTGCCCGATTTTACACAACTTGTCTCAACCTACACAGGACAATTTAGCTTCTACATATAAGTGCATAATTTGAAAACAAATTTGGGAAAATCCTTAAAAAAAATACAACATTTTACCATTTTCCATCTCCGATGTTGGTTAACAGTTATCATATGCCCGACTGTGTTCTAATTTCCAAGGAGTCAGTCTATTATGAAAGTTTACATACACTGTATTTGGCATTGTAAACAATAATTACACTAAAACCATCAGCTTTCTTTCTCTGGATTGTACATGATCTTATCTGACCATGACATGTGGTCAATATAAATGCTTCTGTTACACATGTAGTTGGAACATTTGACCTGAGGTTACAGGCATACTATTCATCCTAAAAATACATTTTTTCATGGCAGTAAATAATTCATGTTATACTAGTAGTATGGGCCCGCATCGAGATGCAGGTGCCCTACAATTTTCACTTTGTCTGTCTGTCTGTCAACTGTTGTTTCTTTTTTCCATCAAAGATATCTTGGCTTCTATAGGTGGGAATGATTTTAAATTTGGTCTGAAGCTTGGAAATGATGAGTTGTATTGTGTTAGCGATTTTCAAGTTTGTTGGGCATCCACTTCTTGTTTGCCTATCCTCTGATTTTTTAACCATTAACCAAATTTCTGTCACAGATTTTTAGCTCACCTGGCCAAAGGCCATGTGAGCTTCTGCCATCACTCAGCATCCGTCGTCTGTCCGTCCGTCCGTCCGTCTGTTAACTTTTATTCAAAGATCTTCTCCTCTGAAACTACTGGGCCAATACTAGCCAAACTTGGCCTGAATTATTGCCAGGGTATGCTCTTTCAAGTTTGTGATTTTTATGACCGTAGACCAAACAACATGGCTGCTGTTACTAAGAATAGAACATAGGGGTAAATTTCCGTTTTTTGCAAATTACTGGAACACCATTACAGATATCAAAATTCTGACACATGTAAAAATGATCAGCATGATGAGATCTACCTGCCCTGCAATTTTGAAGAATATCTGTTTACCCGTCTAGGAGTTATTGCCCCTTTTCCATAAAAATTTCAGGTTTTCGTTACTTTTAGTCTTCTATATTGAAAATGGTAGAAGATAGAAGTGAAGTTTATGTAACAAAAATGGTCAGCATGGTAAGATCTACATGTCCTGCAATTTTGAAGAAAATCTGACAACCCACATAGGAGTTAATGACACTTTTTCTTTGAATTTTCAAAATTTTTTAACGTTTTTACTTTCATTTCAAAAACTGTTTGAGATAAAGGTTAAATATGAATTGCAAAAGTGTTGAGGTTTTCCAGAACTACAATTTCTACATATGTCCACCAGGTTCGCATCTCGTCCAAGATGGCCCCAAGCAGGGAAGATAGTTTAACATAGGACCCTATGGGAAATGCATCAAAGATCTTCTCCTCTGAAACCACTGAGCCAATGGGGACCAAATTTTGTCACAGTAATCTTTGGATGGTCCCCTTTAAAGTTTGTGATTTTTATGTTCATACTTCATCCAAGATGGCCGCCAGCACGGGACATAGTTTAACATAGGACCCTATGGGAAATGTATTCAAAGATCTTCTCTGAAACTGCCAAGTCAAACTGAACCAAACTTGGTCGCAATAGCCCTTGGGTGGTCCCCTTTAAAGTTTGTGATTTTTACGGTCGTACCTCATCCAAGATGGCTGCCAGCGTGGAGCACAGTTTAATATAGGGACCCTATGGGAAATGCATTCAAATGTCTTCTCCCCTGAACCCACTGAGCCAATTGGAACAAAATTTGGTTACAATAGTCTTTAGATGTTGCCCTTCAAAGTTTGTGATTTTTATGTTCATACCTCATTCAAGAAGGCCACCAGCAGGGAACATAGTTTAACATAGGGACTCTATGGGAAATGCATTCAAATGTCTTCTCCTGAGAACCTACTGAGCCAATTGGAACCAAACTTGGTTACAATTGTCTTTTGGTGATCCCTTCCAAAGTTTGTGATTTTTAGTTTGTACCTCATCCAAGAAAATGTAACATCTGCTGAACTGATTTATAGTATGAATGGGTGGTCTATTGGTGAGAATGAATAAAACCAGTCACCAGGTGAGCGATACAGGTTCATGTGAGCCTCTAGTTTGGCTTGTAATAGAGGGAATGATTTGAAATTTAGTCTGAAGCTTGGAAATGATGAGTTGTATTGTGTAAACAATTTTCAAATTTGTCGGGCGTCCACTTCCTGTTTGCCTATACTTTGATTGTGTCCCCTGCTCATGTAGTATGTGGTGACATATAGGGATCACTTTAGTCATCTTGCGTCATTGGTGTTGTCTGTAACACTTTTCTCAGCAACTACAAATCACACCCACTTGAAATTTTGTATGTGATTTTAGTATGGGTTTCCACATTGTGTTTATCGAATTCAGGTCCGTCAGACACCTACTTCCTGTTTATGGCCACTTGAAATACTTTCAACTTGTACTTTCAATTGTAAACATTTTCGTATCACTTTTGTCATCAACTACAAATCACAGTCACTTGAAATTTTGTATATGATTTCAGTATGGTTTTTAGCTCACCTGACCAAAGGTGAGTGTGAGCTATTGCCATCACTTGGCGTCTGTCGTCCGTTAACTTTTCACATTTTGATCATCTCCTCTGAAACTACTGGAGCAAATTTAACCGAACTTTACAGGAATGATGTATGGAAGGTTCTTTACAAAGATTGCTCATTTCGTTCTGATCCGACAAAAAACATGGCCGCCAGCGCGGAATTTAGGTTTAACATTGGACCCTATGGGAAAATTCACATTTTCTTCTTCTCCTCTGAAACCACTGAAGCAAATTCAGCCAAACTTTACAGGAATGATGTATGGAAGATCCTTTACAAAGACTGCTCATTTCGTTCCAATCCGATAAAAAACATGGCTGCCAGCACGGAACTTTGGTTTAACATTGGACCCTGTGGGAAAATTCACATTTTTCTTCTTCTCCTCTGAAACCGCAGAAGCAAATTCAACCAAACTTTACAGGAATGATGAACTAAAGTTCCTTAACAAAGATTGCTCATGTTGTTCCAATCCCGTAAAAAACATGGCCGCTAGCACGGAAGATAGTTTAACATTGGCCCTAAGAGAAGTACACATTTTCATCATCTTCTCTGAAACCACTGAGGCAAATTCAACCAAACTTTACAGGAATGATGTATGAAAGGTCCTTTAGGAAGATTGCTCATTTCGTTCCAATCCGATAAAAAACATGGCCTCCAGCGCGGAACTTAGGTTTAACATTGGACCCTATGGGAAAATTCACATTTTCTTCTTCTCCTCTGAAACCGCTGAAGCAAATTCAGCCAAACTTTACAGGAATGATGTACTAAAAGTCCTTAACAAAGATTGCACATTTCGTTCCGATCCATTTAAAAACATGACTGCCAGCACAGAACATAGTTTATTTTGGCCCTATGGGAAATTCACATAAAAAACATGGCTACCATGCAGAATATCGAAAACCCTGCTGTTCAGCATTTTGTCAGGTGAGCGATACAGGCTCAGTGTCTGAGCCTCTAGTTTTATTGCCCTTATCGAAATCGGGTCTGTTGGATATCTACTTCCTGTAAGCCGTCTTGGAATATTTTCAACAAATACTGTCAATGGTAAAAATTTTCATAGCACTTTTCTCAGCAACTACAAATTACAACCTCGTGAATTTTGTATGTGACTTCATTATATGGTTCCATAATGTGCATATCAAAATCAAGTCTGTCAGACATCTACTTCCTGTTTACTGACTTGGAATATTTTCCACAAATACTGTTACTGGTTAAAATTTTCGTAACACTTTTCTCAGCAACTACAAATCACAGCCACTTGAAATTTTGTATGTGACTCCATCATGAGTTTCCATATTGGGTTTAATGAAATCAGGTCTGTAGGACACCTACTTCATGTTTACCAACTTGGAATAGTTTTCACAAATACTCTGTCAATGGTAAAAAATTTGAAACTCTTTTCTCAGCAACTTCAAATAACAGCCACTTGAAATTTTCTATGTGTCTTTTATGTGAGGTTTCATATTGAGCTAATCGAATTAAGTTCTGTCGATTTCTACTTCCTGTTTAACAACTAAGAAATTTGTGATTTCAAAAACAACAGTGCAGGCGACACATGTTTTCCATGGAAAACACAATTTGTTGTGTCGCCTGCTGTAAGCAGAGTGGACACATAGTGATTTCTGTAGTCTTGCGTCGTCGTCGTCGTTCTGCGTTGTCTGTTAGTTTTTGAATCCGCATCCCCTTTAAAACTACTAGTCCAATTCCAGCCAAACTTTCAGGATATGTTATTCACTTGGTGAAGTTGTGTAACTGATACTTAGAATTTTGATTTCTAAGATTTTAGAGGTTCACGGAGCCAAAATTGCTCATTTGTGAGTGTTGGTTTTTGAATCTGCAACTCCTTCGAATATGCTTCAGGATATGTTGTTCACTTGGTTTAGTTGTGCACCTGATACTTAGAATTTTGATTTTACAGATTTTAGAGGTTCACAGAGCCAAAATTGCTCATTTGTGAGTGTCGGTTTTTGAATTCGCAATTCCTTCAAATTTGCAAGTCCAGTTATAACCAAACTTTCCAGATATGTTGTTCACCTGGAGTAGATGTGCACCTGATGCTTAGAACTATGATTTTATAGATTTTAGAGGTTCGTGGAGCGTTAATTGCTCATATGTGAGTCCGTCGGTTTTTGAATCCTCAACTCCTTCAAAACTGCTAGTCCAATTCCAATCAAACTTTCAAGATATGTTTTTTACCTGATGTAGATGTGCACCTGAAGGAGGTTCGAGGAGCCGAAATTGCTCATTTGTTATTTTGGTTTGTTAATCCTCAACTACATCATACCTACAAGTCAGATTCCAACCAAACTTGTAGGATATGTTGTTCATCTGGTTTAGTTGTGCAACTGATACTTACAATTTAGGTTAAACAAATTTTGAGTTTTACAGACCCAAAATTGCTCATATGTTAATCTGGTTTGTTAATCCGCAGCTCCAACAAAACTTTCAGTCAGTTTCCAAGCAAACTTTTAGCATATGTTGTTCACTTGATCTTGTTGTGCATCTGATATATTATATTTTGATTTTACAGATTTTAGAGGTTCACTAAACTAAAATAGCTCATTTGAAAATTTCCCGGCACCTGAATAGGTTTTCAGGGGCTTTGGCTACAGAGCTGCCGGGCGCGTCCCCAGGTGGTGGATAGGGGAATGCCCTGTCTTTGCGGGGTAGTCAGGTCATAATACGGAAAGCCTGACCGCGAACCATTGTAGCCAAACTGTGTGGAGAAACGCCACGCTCCATGCAGTATAAAGACCCCTTCTATATTTCTCTAAAGAGAGCAGACGCACTGGGTGTCGTATAGAAGGCTAAATTTCCTGCCCCTACCCATTTCTCCCCTTTTCCAGTGGCAATCAAAAGTCGTTGCCCCGGTTGTCCCTTCCACCTTTATTTCTTTCTTCTTTTACTTACAATTTGTTTTGAATTGATTAACTTGTTCTCGTCCTGATATAGCTGAAATATTGCTCATTGGACGTTAAACTCTAACTAATCAATCAATCAATCATTTGAAAATTTAGTTTGTTAATGTGGAATTCTTTCAAAAATATAAGTCATATTCCAACCAACGTTTAAGAATATGCTGATCACTTGATATAATTGTGGACTTGATACTTCAAATTTTGATTTTACAGATTTTAGAGGTTCACTGGGCCAAAAAGTTCTCTTCTGTAGTGCAGGTGACACTAGTGTTCCATGGAACACCCATCAATATTTTGTAAGTAAAACCAAATTTTCCTCGCGTTTTTCTTGGCTTTTAATATAGGGATTGATTTGAAATTTGGTCTGAGGCTTGAAAATGAGTTGTATTGTGTAAGCGATTTTCAAGTTTGTCGGGATCGTCTTCCTGTTTGCCGATACTTTAATTTTTTTTCAACTAAAACCAAATTTTCGTCACAGATTTCTTGGCTTGTGTTTGAGGGAATGATTTGAAATTGGGTCTGAAGCTTGAAAATGATGAGTTGTATTGTGTAAGCGATTTCAAGTTTGTCAGGCATCCACTTCCTGTTTTCCGATATTTTGATTATTTAACCATGAACCAAATTTTCGTCACAAATCTCTTAGTTTATACTGGGAGGAATGATTTGAACTTTGGTCTGAAGCTTAGAAATAATAAGTTGTATTGTGTTAGCTGTTTTCAAGCTTGTCAGGCATCCATTTCCTGTTTGCTGATACTTAAATTTTCAGCCCAGTTGCAACGAAGTTGAACTCGGCTATTGGTTTGTTGATGCGGCCGGGCGGGTGTGCAGGCGGGCGTCAAACATTGATTTCCTTATGATAACTCAAAAATTTTACAAACAATTGAAATGAAACTTGGATATATTGTTGGGTACCAGACGGGGAGAAATCCTTTAGATTTTGAAGAAAGTAGGTCAAAGGTCAAGGTCACAGCGACCAAAAATGGAATGAAAAGGAGTATGTACGATAAGAGGCATATTGGGTCCCAGAATTAGCTTTTTTCATAAAAAGTTTTCAGTTTTACTTAACTTGGTATATCACAGTTGATATATTGGTTAAAACAAACTCAAAACTCAAGTAAGTGAGTACAGTAACGTCATCAAATTCTGATTGTGATGTCACAAATATGCATTTTCCAGATTAACCAAAGATCGACAAATAATTTCGTCAATTTTTGGTAATAATTTGGCACAAGCAATGTAGAGTGTATGCTTGTGCCAATGAGATATGTTAAGATTATATAAAATTGCCACCTTTTCATGCAAAAATCTCATTGGCACAGACATGCGCTCTATGTTTCCTGTAAGAAATATGTCAGGATTTGGGTCATTTTAGTCCATTTGTTGTGAAAATACTTACGTTTGTCGAGTTTTGGAGTTCCTTTTTTCCACTTGGAAAAAATATGTTGAAGTTTACTATATACTTATATTGAACTGTATTGCGAGACAAGAATTTATCAAATATAAGGGTATTATAGTCCATTGTGTATGACCTAACCGGTCTACTAGTTCCTATTGTGTAACCAATTTAACAATTTGAGTAAGCTGTACCTATATTTTTTTTACCAACTGGTATTGCTGGACTACAACATAGATTGGAAAAAGTTTTTGGTGGATTGCTTTTGTTAACTAATCAACACAATCAGGATCCTTTTGAACTGTCCAACAATACTATTGTATATCAATCTGTTATGGCCAGGGGAGGTTTTACCTTGATCTGTTGATGAAAATAGGGACTATAAATAGTTTACATTTAATGAAAAAATATTGTACTTTATTAAAATCCTTAAAATTACATAATTCAGAAATAAATATTGCAATATAAATAAAGGGAATTTGAATTAATTGTCATTTTTTCTTTCATTAATTAAATAGATTTATCTTTTTATAAGGTAATACTTTATCAAGGTAAAACCTCCCCAGGCCATAACAGATTGATATACAATAGTATTTTTGGACAATTCAAAAGGATCCTGATTGTGTTGACTTTTTTCAAATCTATGTTGTAGTTCAGCAATACCAGTTGGTCAAAAATATAATAGGAAGAGCTTACTCAAATTGTTAAATTGGTTACACAATAGGAACTAGTAGAACGGTAAGGTCATACACAATGGACAATAATTTTAAGGGGCAATATACCTCTTACTGTAAATACTCCTTTCATAAAATTTTGGTTTCCGGATAATAACTCGAAAAGTTTACATCCAAAATTGAAATGAAACTTGTATATATTGTTGGGAATCAGGAGGGGAGGAACCCTTCTGATTTTGGAGAAAGTAGGTCAAAGGTCAAGGTCACAGTGACCGAAAATATACTGAAAATTTCAGGAAAAAATTTGGTTTCCGGATGATAAAAAATACAAAAATACCAAAGTTGCATCATGAGCAGTAAAATTTTGTTATGCTGTACACGTGTTTCAAGGAATAACCTCTCATCATCAGCATTAGAATTAAATCGTATGGAAAGTACTAATCCAAAAATACCGAAATAGGAAGCCAAATCCAGTACTAAGGACTTCTACCGAGTGCCATACATGGAATGAAGAAGAAGTAAATTAACCAGTTTACATCCAGTTGAAATGAAATTGGATATTTTGTTGGCTAAAAGGAGGGAAGGGACCCTGTTGATTTTGGAGAAAATGGGTCAAAGGTCAAGTTCACAGTGACCAAAAATAGACTAAAAATGTCATAAAAATTTGGTTTCTGGATGATAAATTTACATCCAATTGAAATGAAATTTGGATACATTGTTGGGAAAGAGGGGGGAAGAATATTAATGATTTTGGGTAAAGGAGGTCAGAGGTCAAGGTCACAGTGACGGAAAATAGACTGAAAGTATCAGAAAAATTTGGTTTCCGGATGATAATTCAAAAAGTTTGCACCAAATTGAAATAAAACTTACATGTATAGTTGGGAACTAGGAGGGGAGGAACCCTATAGATTTTAGAGAAGGTAGGTCAAAGATCAAGGTCACAGTAACCGAAAATAGACTGAAAATTTCATACTAGAGTAGACCCTAATAGATGTCTCGCCCGTCCCTGATTGGCATCTGAATTGATTTTTTAAACAATTACTGACCTAATAGAAAAAACTGAACATGCTCACTAGACTGTGAAATTTAGGTCACTGACAAAAGCGATAAAGTAGGCCATTATATACTACCCAAGACCATCCACATACAAAATATTATTTACCTACCACAAATAGATACTGAGAAACAACATGCTCACCAGACCATGAAATTGAGGTTCAAGACAAAAGTCGACTGCCAGTCTGATATATTCTATCCAAGACCAAGCTACTTACTAAATATCATTTACCTACCACTTACAGTTATTGAGAAATGGATCTAAGCAGAGAAACTTAACATGGTCACTAGACCTTGAAATTGAGGTCAAGGACAAAAGTGATATGCTAGACTGGCATGTACTACCAAAGACCAACCTATATACTATATATTATCAACTATTGAGAAATGGACTTAATCAGAGAAATTAATTTGGTCACTAGACCGTGAAATTGAGGTCAAGGACAAAAGTGATATGCTAGACTGACATATACTACTCAAGACCAACCTATATACCAAATATCATAGACCTACAACTTACAGTTATTGAGAAATGGATCTAATCAGGGAAACTTAACGTGGTCACTAGACCGTGAAATTAAGGTCAAGGACAGAAGTCATATGCTAGACTGGCAAGTACTACCAAAGACAAACCTTCATACTAAATATTATTGACCTACCGCTTATAGTTATTGAGAAATGGACTTAATCAGAGAAACTTAACGTGGTCATTAGACATTGAAATTGAGGTCAAGGACAAAAGTCGTATGCCAGACTGACGTGTACTACTCAAGACGAACGTACATACTATATATTATCGACCTACCACTTACAGTTATTGAGGAATGGACTTAATCAGAGAAACTTTACCTTGCCACTAGACTGTGAAATTGAGGTCAAGGACAAAAGTCATATGCCAGACTGACATGTACTACCCAAGACCAACCTTAATACTAAATATTATTGACCTACCACTCATAGTTTTTGTGTCGTCTGCTGTAAGCAGAGTCGACACATATGATTACTATCCGTCGTCTAACGTTTGTCGTCGTCGTCGTACTGCGTCGTCCTGTGTCGTCTGTCGGTTTTTGAATCCGCAACTCATTCAAAACTACTTGTCCAATTCCAACCAAACTTTCAGAATATGTTGTTCACTTTGCATAGTTGTGCATCTGATACTTTGAATTTTGAATTGATAGATTTTCGAGGTTCATGGAGCCGAAATTGATCAATAATGAGTGTTGGTTTTTGAATCCACATCTCCTTCAAAACTACTAGTCCAATTCATTCCAAACTTTCAGGATATGCTGTTCACTAGGTTAAGACGTGCAAATGATACTTAGAATTTTGATTTTTACATATCTTGGAGATTCACGGAGCCAAAATTGCTCATTTGTGAGTCTGTCGGTTTTTGAATCCGCAACTCCTTTAAAACTGCTTGTCCAATTCCAACCAAATTTTCAGGATATGTTTTTCACCTGGTGTAGATGCGCACCTGATACTTAGAATTTTGATTTTACGTTTTTTAGAGGTTCACAGAGCCAAAGTTGCTCATTTGTTTATCTGGTTAGTTAATCCTCAACTCCATCATAGCTATAAGTCAGATTCCAACCAAACTTGCAGGATATGTTGTTCACCTGATTTTGTTGTGCATCTGATACGTAATATTTTGATTTTACAGATTTGAGAGGTTCATTGAGCCAAAATAGCTCACTTGTTAATTTAGTTTGTTTATGTGGTACTCTGTCAAAATTAAAAGTCATATTCCAACCAACCTTTCAGAATATGGTCAAGTTTAATAGGTTTATTTGAATAGTAATTAATTGTAAGGTGGTATTGTATGTTGTCAGAGAGTATGTGTGTGTGAAAGAATTATATCATACATTATAATACATTATATGTATTTGATATATTGTCTTGTTTAATATTGTAATCTCTTTTGAAATTCAAAAAAAAAAACTTTCAGAATATGCTGATCACTTGATGTAATTTGTGCACCTGATGCTTTAAAATTTTGATTTTACAGATTTTAGAGGTTCACTTGGCCAAAAATTCCTCTTCAGTAGTGCAGGCGACACAAGTGTTCCTTGGAACACCCATCAATTTTTTAGAGATGGACTTAATCACAGAAACCTAATGTGGTCACTAGACCCTAAAATTGAGGTCCAGATGCCAGACTGGCATTTACTACCCAAGACCAACCTACATATTAAATATTATTGACATACCACTTCCAGTTATTGAGAAATGGATCTAATCAGAGAAGCTTAACGTGGTCACTTGACCGTAAAATTGAGGTGAGGGACAAAATTCATATGCCAGACTGACATGTACTACACAGGACCACCCTATATACCAAATATCATTGATCTACCACTTACAGTTATTGAGAAATGGATTTAATCAGAGAAACTTAACACTAGACATTGAAATTGAGATCAAGGACAAAAGCCATATGCTATACTCACATGTATACTACCAAAGACCAACCTACAAACTAAATATTATTGATCTACCACTTATAGTTATTGAGAAATGGACTTAATCAGAGAAACTTAACGTGGTCACTAGACAGTGAAATTGAGGTCAAGGAAAAAGTCATATGCCAGACTGACATGTACTGTAAACGTTGAAATTTTCGCGTGGGGGAAATTTTCACTAATTTCGCGTTAGGGAATTTCACGCGAATATAACCCCCACGCGAGTGCTTTTAATAACAAACGTTCTACAATAAATTTCC
>MJUU01031388.1:9361-49385 GCA_002080025.1 Modiolus philippinarum | reverse complement strand
AAAATAACCACGTTTACAGTACTACTCAAGACCAACCTAAATACCAAATATCATTGACCTACCATTTAAAGTTATTAGGAAATGGATCTAATCAGAGAAACTTAACGCGGTCACTGGACCCTGCAATTGAGGTCAAGGTCACGTGATTTTATGTCTGTCAGGTAGCACTTGATTAGTACAACCACTGAACATCAAAGGGTTTTCAAAATATCCTGTATTTAGTAAGAGTTAACGCAGTCGCCGCCGCCGTCGCCGTCATACTTTGTACGCCTTACGTCGCGGGCGAGACAAAAATGTGGTTTCCGGATGATATTATATTGTTGGATACGAGGAGGAGAGAAATTCTATTGATTTGGTAGAAAGTAGGTAAAATGTCAAGGTCAAGGTGACCGAAAATAGATTGAAAATTTCAGAAAAATTTGGGTTTCCGGATGATAATTCAAGAAGTTTACACCCAATCGAAATGAACAATGATATATTGTTGAATATAAGAAGGGGAAGGAACTTTGCATTAAGGTAAAGCAGATCAAAGGTCAAGATCACAGTGACCGAAAATAGAAGATCACAGTGACCGAAAATAGATTAATAATGTCAGAAAATTTGGTTTCTTAAAGATAACTCAAAAAGTTTTTATTTAATTCAGATGAAACTTGGACACATTTTTTTTGGGGATACCATGAGGGGTAGCTTTATTGATTCTTGGGGAAAGAGGGCCAAAGGTCAAGGTCGCAATGATTTAAATAAATTAAAAATTTAAGAAAACTTGGTTTCTGTATTGATTGAAATTGTTATCAGTTCAGAGTTGAGGTCACAGTGATTTATATATTGAAATGTCAAGACATGAAATTTGAACTTTTTGAATTCTTGTATATTAGGTAGGAAATATAATAGATAGAAAATTTTAGAAATATTTATATTGTCACATAATATTTGTGGTTGCAACTCGGATTGTGCACCCTGGTGCAATTTAGATTTTTTAACCATAAACCAAATTTTCGTCACAGATTTCTTAGCTTATACTGGAGGGCTTGATCTGAAGCTTGGAAATAATTAGATGAATTGTGTAAGCGATTTTCAGGTTTTCCACTTTAATACTTCCTGTTAGCGGAAACCTTGGTTTTCAACTATAAAACAGATATTTGTAAAATAAGAAAGCTAGGAAATGATATGGTTTGGTTAAACTTCAAGAAATCACTGTGTCCAGCAGATTACTGTAGCAACACATTTATGTGTCAAACATAATTTGAATCCACACTTATCTCAATTTAGCCTTGCCCAATATTTCAGGATTGAAATTGCGGGCCCTTCCTAAAACGCCAGTTTCGAAATGCTCTAGTTTCTTCAATTTTCCAAGCTGTTTGTCTAGCGCGCGACGAAAGGCGCGGAAAGCGAGACATATGCCTACAAAGTATGACGACGACGGCGGCGGCGTAAGCTTTCATGTTAAGTTTTTGTGATTAGGTAATTTTCTCAGTAAATATATGTGGTAGGTCAATGATATTTGCTATATACGTTGGTCTTGAGTAGAACACGACAGTCTGCTATATGGCTTTTGTCTGTGACCTCAAGTTCACGGTCCAATGAACATGTTAAATTTTTATGCTTAATTTTAGTTTTTCAGTAACTATAATGTAGGTCAATGATATATGAGTATGCGGGTTGGTCTTTGGAAGTACATGACAGTCTGTCATATTGCTTTTGTCCTTGACCTCAATTTTAAGGTCTAGTGAGCATGTTGAGTTTCCCAGTATCTATTAATGTAAGGTCAACAATATTTGGTATGCGGGATTACCTTAGATTGAATATGAAAGCCTGCGATTTGGTTTTAGCCCTTAATCTCATTTTCATGGTCTAGGGTTTTTCCGTATCTACATGTACCAGTGGTAGGTCACTGATACTAGTATTTGACATTTTAATTTTGAGTGATTCATGACAGTCTGCTATATTGCTTTTGCCACTTACCCTAATTTCACAATCTAGCGAACATGCTAAGTTTTCTGATTTAGTCAGTTTGAGTTTTCACACCAATATTGCGACCAAGTAGGGACGGGCGAGACATCTATTTGGGATCCACACTTTTTTATAAGTTAACATGATGAATTGGACTTGAAACTGTTATATTTCTGTATATTATGGCTAAAACAATAATTTCTTCTGAAACTAAAAAATTGAAAAATCACAGCTCATATTGCTTGAAGTCAAAACTGTTGATGTGAAATCCTTGAAGACGTGAAGGAAAATGTTGTTTATAGACATTGGTTTGGGATCAGTATTGCTTAACTGCTTAAGTTTTTTTACAAATAAAAACTTTTTGGCATCTGATTCTGTGTTGTGAGCGTCTTCTGTAGACACATCATATCTCTGAGTTTCTCAGTATTTAGCTCAGTAACTATAAGTGGTGGGTCATTCATATTTTGTACTTATGTTGGTCTTATTTCGTACATAACAGTCTGTGATATGGGTTGTGTCCTTGATCTCGACAACTAATGTCTCATCAGTGCAGATCTAACCATACCATTTTGAAGTCCATACCGAAAATTATGTTCAAGCTGACAGAGAACAAATAACCAAAAGCATCTAAACAGAAAAGCCAAAATTCAGCAAAGGACAGAGCTATGCATGAGGGAGATACTCCTTAGTTTTAAACACAATTTTTTAAAATTCAGATATTGCAAGTTTCAATACAATCGGTTTTGGGGGTCAGCACCGAAGTACTGACTACTGTGAATTTCCTTATTTCAAGATATATGTTTCCCAGATGACAACAGATCTTTCTCTTTGCCACTAAAGTTTGTTTTTCCTCTACCGGATTTGACTTAACTACCGGATTTGACATGTTCAACACGGCGGGTTTCTTATAAGAAGCAGGAGATGCTTACTCTACCGGTGCATCTTATCTCAGCAATGGTTTTTTTTGGGGGGTCTGTGTTGTTCATTTTTGTATATGTGCGTGTCTTCATTTCCTTTTCTGTGCCTTGCTCATGTTATGTCTTTGTTTCTTTGTTTTTCCAACGTTGCCAATGTCCATGGATTGTTCGGATTAGACTGACGGTTCGGTTCTCACTTACTTCAAGAGTTTTATCTTGTTATTATTATTGGAATATTTGGAATATTTTTTAAAGTTGTTCCCACTGGAGACAGATATTATTAGGAATACTGATAGGTTCAATAATATTATTTCAAAATATATTAAATGCTAAAGGGTTTATTAGTCAACAAGTATAATTAGACATATTAAAAGGCTGATGCATGAATTTCAGATGGAAAAATTCTTTCTTCAAATCTATTTTCAAGAGAGATTCATCATAACTGACAGAACAGGGAATGTATACAGTACAATATACATTCAAAATATAGTTATTTGTGGAAAAGAACTATTTCTCTAATGGCCAATATTTTATATTTCACCATTAAGTCATTATAGAGATATCATTTAATGACAAAAGAATAAGTTGTAAAAAAATATTGACCAAGGAAGGAAAGGTTTTCCTAGGTAATTTAATCAAGAGTCGATTGACAATATAATGTCCCAAGGCAGATTCAAACTTCTACAATAGGTATGTTTAGAGATGTAAAGCTTCAGTTCATCTTTTAACAAAGGAGAAATTTTGGTCCATCACTTAAGTCTTCTGTCTTCTGGTGTTCTTGCTTTTGCCATGTCTCTGGACTTTGATTTGTGTAATCTTGTGCTTTGTTCCTTCGGTATTTTACTGCCGTTGTTTTTTAACAATACTGGAGTATTTATCTTCATGTATCGCAATTATATTGATGTTGGTTCAATGATATTTAGTATATCGATTGGTCTTGGATAGTAAATGACTCTCTGCCAGATGTCTTTTGACTGATGACCAAACATGATGTTTTTAGCTCACATGATGAGCTTTTGTCTTCACTTTGCGTCTGTCTTCCACCATCTGCCGTCTGTCCGTCGTTAACTTTTTCATTTTTTTCGCACTAAAACCACCGGGTCAATTTTAACTAAACTTGGTCTGAATCATTACCAGAGTATTTGAATTCAAAATTGTGTCCGAGGAGTTTAAGGACCTTATAACATGGATGCCGTTACAAAAAATAAAACATAGGGGTAAACTGGATTTTTTGGGGCAAAAAAACCTCAAAAACTTGCAGATATCAAATTTCTGACAAGGCATTAAAATGACATATTCTACCTACCCTGCAGCTTTGAAAAAAATTCAAAAACCCGTCTTGGATTAATTGTCCGTTTTTAATTTTAGTATTTATAATTTTTATCAAGAAAACTATAATACATAGAGGTTCAACTTTAATTGCAAAAATGTTCAGTATATTAATATGTACATACCAAGACATTTTTAAGAAAATCAAAATACCTATATAGGAGTTATTGTCCTCTACTGGTCAAATTTTTTGCAAGTTAATACATTTTGCCTTATATTTCAAAAAAGGTTTGAGATAGTGATTAAGATTTAGTGCAAAAATGTTCAGTTTGTCAAGGACTACATTTCAACTCCATGATGGAAGTTGCCGACCTGATTAAAGAAGGCTGCCAGCAGAAACAACTGAGATTACTTGGCCAAATGGTTTCATACTTGGTCACAACTGTCCATAGTTGACCCCTTTGAAAGATATGTCCGAAAAGTCCCCATCAGACCCAAGATGTCGGCTAGTGGGAAAAATAAATTCGATCCTATAGACAAACACTTCAAAGATCTTCTCTTCTGAGACTATCTAACCAATCTTATAAGACTTGATCATAACTGTCCTTAGATGGTCGTCTTTGAAAAGTTTGTCCGGCAAGTCCCCATCAGATCCATAATGGCTGCCAAGGGGAACATAATTTCACATTGGACCCTATGGGAAAGCATATTCAAAAATCTTCCCTCCTGAGACTACCCGGCAAATTGAAGTTATTTTTGGTCACAACTGTCCTTAGCTGGTTTCCTTTGAAAATGTGTCCTGCAAGTCTCCATCAGATCTAAGATAGATGCCAGTAGATAACATAGTTTAACATTTGACCATATGGGAAAACACATTCAAAGATCTTCACCTCTGAGACTACTAGCCAGTTGAATTCATACTTAGTCATAATCATAGTTGGTCTCCTTTGAAAAATGTGTCTGGCAAGTCCCCATCAGATCCAAAATGGCCGCTAGCCAGGAACCCTATGGGAAAACACTCAATGATCTTTCCCTCTGAGACTAATTAGTCGAAATGAACCATATTTGGTCACAACTGCCCTTAATTAGTGTCCTTTAAAAATGGGTCCAGGAAGTCTCCATCAGATCAAAGATGGTCGCCAATGGGAACTAAGTTTTACGCTGGACACTATAGGAAAACACATAAAAAAAATCTCCTCTGAGACTACCTGGACCCAGTTGTATGAAAGTGCCATTAGCCTAATGAATCATTAAGTCTTTATTAAGTCTTAACAATCCATTGGGCTAATGACATCTTAATGACACATTAGGCTAATGACACGTTCATACAACCAGGTCCTGGTCTTTTACAGTATATGACAATCTGCCATACCACGTAAGTCTGTGACCTCAATTGCAATAAATTTACTGAGCTTGGATTTTGACATTTGGTATTTGACTACCTTGTGATAAGAGCTTTCTTGTGACCTTACTCCAAGGGTAATGTTAAAAAACTTTAACCTTGCATCAAGAAGGCACACATTTAAGACTTTTTTTATGTTAACCTTGCTCTAAGGACATTTCTTTTAAACTTTAATCTTCTTCTCGAAGTTAGTCGTATCGTTTAGATATACGATGATCATATTTGCCATGTGACTTCCTTATCATGAGAGCTTTCTGTCCTGAACTATATTTGAAGATGTCATGCCCTTGACCTTGCCCTGATTACAATTTTTAAAGGCAGATAGATATTTAATGGCAGGGTGTTCATATTTGGTATGAGAATTAGTTTTGATGTTAGCTTTCTGCCAGTAGCATGTTTGTAGACATTTGACCTTGACCTTGCCCTGAGGGTAATTTG
This sequence comes from Modiolus philippinarum, assembly GCA_002080025.1. Classification (NCBI taxonomy): domain Eukaryota; kingdom Metazoa; phylum Mollusca; class Bivalvia; order Mytilida; family Modiolidae; genus Modiolus; species Modiolus philippinarum. Next base: position 43,409 of record MJUU01031388.1, on the reverse strand, counting down.
TTAAAACATTGATTCTAGAAGTTTTTCTCTTGGTAGCAGACAGTTCCTATTTGGCATGTTACTTCTTTACGTCACATTTAAGACATTTTAAAACAATTTTACGATTTCAAAAATGTATAACCCTCAAAATTATTGAGTTAAATCTAATCCCCGGCGAGCTATATGGTCTTCTTACAACTCTTGTTACATCCACGATTTCTTTTATGACAATAACAAGTTTTATTGAAATTATAAAAGAAGTGGCACTGATAAAATACTTATAATCATTTGTTTTATTTGATCAATTGTTTTCTTATTATTAATCAAGTAATACTTTAAGTTTGGTTATTACCCTTTATTGATTACAATAATATGACTCAGAAAGAAACGTTTTTGAGGTATGAAAATTATTTCTTTGTTATTTTGAAGCTGATCTTCTAAGTGGAGATAAAATTTGGTGATTTTAACATGGGGCTTTCTATAAAACCGAAATCAGTATATGTTTGTCTGTATACCTAGTTGGTGAATGAAAGGATATGGATTAAATGCACATGAGACAAAGTTTCTATAAATACATGGTAAAAACAAGCAAAGCACAACACTTTTATTGTTGTTTTTCATCTTGAAGTCACCACGAGGCCTTCAACAATAAGCTTTGTTCATAGCTCATTGTAAGTTCAATTTCATTGTAATCTAATGATATATTTGTCAAGTTTGGAGGACTTATTTTTCAACAGACTATCGGAATTCCTATGGGCACAAAGTGTTCACCTCTCCTAGCTGATCTGTTTCTCTACTCTTATGAGGCTGAATTCATCGAAAGGATTCTTCAAAATAAAGATAAAAAACTGACTTAATCCTTCAATTTTAGCTTCCGTTATATAGATGACATTCTGTCACTAAGCAATCCTCGCTTTTGGTGATTGTCTTAATTTTATCTATCCAAAAGAGCTCGAAATTAACGATACTACAGACACTTCCACATCTGCCTCATTCCTTGACCTTCATTTTGAAACTGACAGCATTCGTGTCGAATGCAAATAAATATCAAATCTAAAGACACTGCACGTATATTACTTTCGCTGCTATTCTTAAAATCAACATCAACGACAAAGACCACGTTTAAATGCTAATGCAATTTCATGAAACGATATGAATTTATTTAATTATATCTGTAAATGATCATGAATAATTTTCAGTATATATTTTTATCAGAATTATCTTTTAGAATTAATTGAAATAGGAATAAAGAATGAATGTTAATAGCGTCATACTTATACACAAGCTGTCATCTTGGCCTTAAATGGTGTCTTAAATGGTTTATATTGCTAGTAGACGTATAAATGTTCCCCTTTCTTCATACTAAAAATTACTTAATCGGAGTATTAAGACATTTAGTTGACAATATATTCATTTTGGCGAATTTTGAGAACCAACATCCGAGCAGACAATAGGGATACCTATTGGGGCTACTTGTGAGCCACTTTAATCCAATTTTTACCCTTATTCGTATAATTTATAGGTTTAGTAAAGGGCTAGCTCAGAAAAAGACAATAAATCAACCAGGTCCATTAATTTCAGTTTATGTTATAAAGTTGATGTTAGTTCATTAAACAATCCCGAATTTAATTATTACCTTCATTTTTCATACCCAAATACTAGTAACTCGAAATTAAAACTACTGCTAATAAGAAATCTGCAGCATCACATCTAGAAAAACACAGCTATATTGACAACTCTTAAGCTTGGGTCTGAGATTAGCAATTCTGAAAAGCCTGATGATTTCAAATTTCCAATATTGAGTTTCCAGTTTTTCAGCAGTTATATTACCAGATCTTCGGCATATGGCTTTTCTATTTTACAACACGTTCTGTATTGTATTTGTAGTTTGTACAGGTTTTGTGCTTACTCATAAACGTGTACACTTTCATGTTAAACAACTGTTGCAATTGCTACTACAGATTTGTTGCAAATGAAAACAAACATTTTTGATAAGACAGAGAGTTTATTCCACAACTGAAAAAAACTGGCATTGTTTAACAGCGACCTTTAATTGGCAGCGAAACGGGTACAAACATAGGTCAGATCATGCTTAGTCAAATGAGGATCCTGTTAAGCAAAAATTCGAGGAAGAGTACAAAAGACTAACATCAACAATAACAGATTAAACCAGGCTATTTACATGTGCAATTCAGAATAATTAGCCTGAATACACATTGCAGGTATGTTGCCAATTCATGAAGAAAAAAGACACACAAGTAATTCAGTTGATGGATAGCTGAAAATACAAAAGAAAAGAATAAAGGCAATGTAATAGCCAGATACTTAGGGAATCACTAGACAAGAGCATTACTACACTTACAGATGAATCTTTTCAAATAAACCCTTGGTTATGTTTGGCAGTCGCAGTTATTTATCAAAACAATCAAAGGCCAGTTTTCCTGAAACGACTTTTTTAAAATTTTTATCTGAAAAATTTTTGGGGCTAAACATAGCCAAACATAGACTTAGTCATTCATTATAAAGGTGATACTGATACTGATATGCCATCCGCAACTATTCCTTAACCAATGAATGGAATTTGATGAAATTTTCACAGAACTGTTATCATTCGGTACCATATAGCACCTCCTGTTTTGAACTGGCCAGTTTTTGGGGCGACCATAGCCAATCATCGGGGGTGGGGGTACTGATATGCAATATGCAACTCCTCCATAATTGACGTAACCCATAGCCATTGAATGATGAAACTTTCACACTATTTATCTAATGACGCAGTTGTATACCTCTTACTTTAGATTTACCTGATCAATTTTGGGGTTCCTTTTCTTTGTAATCAATGCCCCACATGTGTTTGGGGGGTGCTTACGGTTTCCAGTTTGTTTAATCTGTGTCTCTTCTTGTGCTACATTTGAACTGCCGTGATTTTGTAGTTTTGATTTTATAATTTTCTCTTTTCTGTCTTTTAACGATGCAATGGTTTAATGGCTTTTCGAACGATAGCAATTTGTTCTCGAATACATCATCCCTTTCTCTTCTCAAAGCTTTTATCCTCACAACAAATAAATAGTTGCAAAACACATTGATTAAACTATTTTTGATATTAAAATAACAAACCTTTATATTACAATTAACCATAAAAGTTTTTTTTTCCATGTGATCAAATTAAAGTCATCAAACGATTGTTTTTAGCAATATATGTAGCAGTTTTTCCACTATTTTGATCAGATACGACCATACTAACGTGCCGAAAGTATTGGAACAAGTGAATTTTAACTGTGCATTTCCTGTTTAAAAAATATCTACAAAATTCATTCCTGTACCGATTTTTATAAAATTTGAAATGAAAGAAAAAGAGCTTGAGGTGTAGTTTCTAACAGTAATTTTGAACTAAATTTAGGAATAGTTCTTACTTTTTTTACACTGTTTAAATATGAATTTAAATACCTTACATTATTTTTTATTTTAAATATATAGTAAATCTTTTTCTCCCAATTTTTTCTAGGTATGTTAAAATTTTGACAGAAAACTATAGGTCATGAAAATATTCTAACATTAGTGTAAGAAACCATATGTAAGCTCTTTTTAACGAATCGGATGCAAATTTTATGAAAATCGGACTAGAAATGAAATGTTTAGAATTTTTTAACAGATTCCGTTTAAACAAGAAATGCATAGGAAAATTTCACTTGTTGCAATACCTTTGACAAGTAACTATTACACCATATTTATGCGTTAAATCCGCTTGAGGTATACATTCTTAACAAGAAGATCGAAATACAAATTTTACGATGGGTTAAAAGAATTAAGCAGGGAATTACAAGTACTGACATACCAAAAGTAACTGCCATAAGCCTACAAAGAATTCACACAATATTGACCTACTGAAAAATGCTGATGAACTTCATAATTATTATTGGAAATAAGAAAAAAAAAAACAAGAATCTAAGTCAAAAAAGTTCTAACAGATGTTGAAAAGCCTGCATCATTTTAAGAAACATATCAAACAATGTTTTAAAGACGGAAAAATCCAATCATGAACGGCAGTCAAAATCTTGAGCTGACTTGTAGAATATACAGTACTTGTAAGCAACATAGGCTTGATTCAATAACAAGTTTTAATTGGTGTGTGAACAAATTAATTTCTAACGAATCACAGTTTACGCAATTTGCGTTTTTTTATCAATCTAAATGTTTAGTGAGCATTTACAAACAATACATATGAACTCTAAAACAATAAATCGACATTAAACCGGTTGTTCATGAAATAAACCTGAATTTAATTTTTACCTTCATCATTTATACCCAGAGTTTATTACAGAACTAATCAATAGACCATTACCTTTTTCAATGTTTATCATGCGAAGGCCAAAGAGAAATAATGCTTCAAGTATTGAGACAAAATCTGGAGTACCAGATCCTGCTAGAAGTGTAACTAGAATTTGAAAACAGTTTTATGGCTTTTAACTGTTAAATAACATTCTTGGTAAAGGTTTTGGTAATTCAAACTGCTGGTTCTTTGGTTCTGTAGTGTTCTTGTTCATTTCTGTTTATTGTACCCCGGTTTTGGAAAAACAGAAAATATATAGTGTTTGTTGTGTTCGTTCGTCTTTCAGTCCGTTCGCCCGTCCTCAATATCCACAATTGCTCTTGAACAACTTAAACTACTGACTGAAATTTGATGAAACACTCTCATATCTTTGTCTTCTGATGTCAAAATGCACAACCTTTTTAAATTTTGATCTGATCAATTTTGGGGTTTCCCATAGCCAAACATGGACTTTGCTATTCATTATGGGGATATTGATACTGATTTTCTGTAAGCAAATATTCCATAACCAATGAATGAAATTTGATGGAACGTTCAGTAAATTTTTCTCACACGATACACCAGTGCCTCCTGTTTTAGATTTAGATTTTGGTCTGACCTTTTTTCGGGGTTCTCATAGCTAAAAATAGGTACTGATATGCAATATACGATTCCTCCATAATCGATATAACCATTGAATAGCAAAACTTCTAGAATATTTATCTAATGATGTTATAGTATACAATTTACTTTAGATTTTGACCTGACCAATTTTTGGTGTTCATATACTTTGCCATTGAAGAAACTATATGTGCGAGAATTGTATGCTCATGGTTTCCAGCTTGTTTATTCTTTGTCGTGTTCTCTCTACTTGTGCTACATTTGAGTTGCCGTGGTTTTGGAGTTTTGATTTTAGAGTTTTCTCTTTTCTGCCCATTTGTGTCGGTATTGTTTGTTGGCTTTTCGAACAATAGTAAGTTAATGGTTCCAGCCACAGAGACTTGCTCCCAGCTTACAAAAAACATGTTCTTATTATTAAATATGAATCTCGCAGAAACAAGTAAGCATGTGTCAATGGACACGAATGCCCCTCGCCAATGATCATATACAATTATGGATAAGTAGTTACTTGAGTGACTTAAAATAACTGAGGTTCAAAAATATATGGTTGCTAAGTAGAATTTCAAAATTAAAGTTGTCTTAGGGAATTTCAGGTAATTTACCAAAATTGGAATCAAAGATTTTTTTGCAATTCAGTTATTAAAAATTGGTGTTTGACAAAAAGAAAATTCAAAAATGTATGGTTGATAGCTAAAGTTCCCAAAATTAAATGGTGTTAGAGAGTTTCAGGAAAATTACCAAAATCGGAATCCGAAATTTTTGCAATTCCCATTAAAAATGCCATTTAAACAAAAAACAGACAAAAAGAGAATTCGAGGGAGAATTCCAAAATTAAAATGCAGCGCATTAATGTAAACAATTCAGAACCATGACCTTGATTTACAGTAACAGCATCTCTTTGGCATTAAAACATTGCAGTTCATGTTATTTTTTATCTGTTTACAAAGTGTTATCAAATCACCTAGGTAAAATACCTATTAACCTAAACTTTAACCTGAAGTACATGCATGTATATATCAAATATTCACTCATAATATTCAAAGTCAATTAACCATGAACTTTAGGTCGAAGCATCAGTTAAAAATGTTGCAGTTCATATCACGGTCAAGTATACAAAGTTTCATCAAGATATCAAACCCGCTGCAAAGTAAACTACCCTCAACCTAAACCTTAAACTGTAGTATAAAATTAAATATTCATTCATAATATTCATAGTCGATGACCCTTGACCTTGAGGTCCTAGCATCTGTTTTCTTCCAAAATATTGCAGTTCAGGTCATGACCTATCAGCATGGCAAGTTTCATCAAGGTAACAACTAAAGTCAATGACTCTTGGCCTTGAGGTCAAAGTATTTGTTTTCTTCCTAAATGTTGCAGTTCATGCCATGATCTATCTAACTACAAAGTTTCATCAAGATATTAAGCCTCCTTCAAGATAAACTACCTTCAACCTAAACCTTAACCCGAGCATAACGGACGCACGTATGTACGGACAACGTATCCGAAAACTATATACCCCTTCTTCTTCGTAGTCGGGGCATTAAAAAAAACTCTGAGAGATTCATATTTGATAGTAAACGAATGTTTTTTTTCTAGGTCGGCAGTGAGTCCCTGCGGTTCCAGCAACACCAACCATTTCAATTCTAAAAGCTATTATAATCAAAGCTAATAAACAGTTGTATGCTATAACATGCTGTATTGATAAAACTAGTTTTGAGATTAAAATAAAAAACCCTTTATTTCGCCATTTTACCATAAAAGTTGTTAGTTTTTTCATCCAATAAAAGATTGTTCTTGATAATACACGTAACAATTTATCTCTTGTAAATTCTCCATTATTTGAATAAAATACGAACATAGCACAATATTCAGGTGTTACTTTGAACATTTTGAACAGGAATTTTCGATAGGTCAAAACAAGAAGGTATTAAATAACAGGTACTGACACGACAGAGTAAAAAAACGGTGACTGGCCTGCCAATAACGTACAAAGAATTTACATAACTGTTACAATCTGAAAAATGGTTAATGAATTTTAATATTGAAAAAAGCAAATAAGTAGTTACACCAAGGAAATTATAACATATGTTGAAAAGCCTGAACCTTTTTATATTTTGAAACACATCACAAATTTTTAAAAAATTGAATTTAGAAAGTCACAAAATGCAGGAATTGATGATTCATTACATGAACGGGGAATCAAATGCGCGAACTGACATGAAAAAATTCAAATTTTCAGAGACGGGTGGGGGGAGGGTTGCGAGCAAACGGATTTAATAGCAATTTTTCATTAGTGTACGAATCAATGATTTTCAACCAATATTTTACACAATTTATTTTTATGGTCAATCTTAATGTGTTAGTGAGCGTTTACCAACAATGCAAATGAACGCTAAAATATATATGATAGACACCAGACAAATAACTAAATACCAAAGTTACTGTGAATTTTTTTCTGCAAATGCGCATTTCGACTACTTATGTTTCTTCAGTGCAGATAAAATCAAAACGTTTTGAAGACCACAAATTCACAGATGTTTAAAAACTGATAGAAAACAAACAAACAATATGATCTAAATGTAAACCAAAATTAGATAAGGACAGAGCTTTATACGAGGGAGATACTCCTTAGTTTTCAACAAAATATACAAACATAGAAAGCAGCCACAGCCTGCTAAGCTCACCTCGTTACACAGCATTGTCACAGGTTATACATATCAGTAGACAGGAATGGACTATATCATTCCTTCTAACAGATTCATTCATGCAAAAAGGGTAGGTCACAGACTGCATCAAAAGCAGTCGCTGCAGCTATCATCACAAAATGCACCATACCTACAATATGGTTGATGTGGCACATGTCAGTAAGCAGAAATAGACTTTAACCATTCTACCTATCTAAATCGCCAACATGTAAAGTGTAGGTCACAGGCAGCATTCGAAAGATGCTTTGTTGTGATGCCAAAATGCATCATACATACCAATATGGTTGATATGGGACATGTTAGTAAGTGGGAATGGACTTTAACTAGTCTACCTTACCAAGTCGCTCATGCGTTAAATATAGGTCACAGTCAGCATCCGAAGCATGCATTGTTGTTGTCATCCCAAAATGCATCATCCATAGCAATATGGTTGATGTGGGATATGTCAGTAAGCGGGAAAGGACTTGAACCATTCTACCTAACCAAGTCGCTCATGCGTAAAATGTAGTCACAGACAGTATCCGAAGCATGCACTGCAGATGTCATCCAAAAATGCATCATACATACTAATATGGTTGACGTCGGACATGCTTGTCAGCAGGAATGGACTTTAATCATTCTTCCTAGCCGGATGCAGACGCCGACGCTAGGGGTATCAAATAAGCCCCTCACTTCGTGAGGTGAGCTAAATATTTAGATATTGTTAGGTTTCAAATGGAATCGGCTTTCGGGTCAGCACCGAAGTATTGACTACTGGGCTGGTGAATACCCTCGGGGACTAACACCATCAGCAGTGGCATCGACCTAGTCGACCCAGTGGTAACAAATAATTTAATATCAAAGTTACTGTGGGAGATACTCCTTAGTTTTCAACAAAATTTACAAAAATTTAGATATTGCAAAGTTCCAAATTATTGCCTAGAATTTGTATAAATGCAGGTAAACAATTTGGAGAAACTTTTTTCTTTACGTATAAATCATTCTTTTTCTTTCGGAATAAGATATTCTGTTTCCTCTGTGATGATGGTCTGTGTTTTGAAGGATCCTATGTATAATACTCTGAAAAAAAAGAAAAACATTTAAACCTAAAGCGTCGAATAATATCTTTATATCTTTATTAAGAGATGCATATTTGTACCCTTAAGGGTTGAAAGCATATATACAAACATATAGACGAAGTACAACATGATATGAAATATACAAACTTTTACGACTCTATGCATATGTTTTACATTTTTTTATATTGTTGTTGGTGAACCATGCAATAATTTGTCCTCTTTTCTCAGTATAAGTGACTTTTTTATAAATGGAGCAACATATTGCAAGTGATCCGATGAAGATAATATCTCAATAATAATTGTATTGTTATTATAATTGTTTTCAGAAATATTTATATTTTTGATTTTAAATTCCTGTCTAATAAGGCTTTATTTTGGATATTTAAAAAAGAAATGAATTTCATCTTTTTTTTTGGTTTAAATCACAGTATTTACAAATTCTATTTTCTCTTTTAATTTTTTTTTTATATCTGCCTCTTTCTATTTCAAAAAATGGAAAAATAAATTTCTAAATCATTTTTGCACAACACGTACAACTTAATTTACATAACTTTGCAAACAACATTTCACGCGTAATACATTTATAAATAAATAATATGTGTGCTTACTCATGTGACCTAAATATGAACTCTAAAACTTTTGTATATCAAACATTTAAAATTTGATAAATGTTGTTATCTGTTTCAATTATCTTTGTTTGTCATCACCCTTAAAAATGAAAAGTGAAATAGATATAGTCAAATACTGGCTTAGATTTGAAAAAGTTTTGACAGTTGTATTGATATAACATTATTTTTAATGTATATTACCCAGAGATATTACCCTTTTATGCCGGCGTTATGGATTTACATCAGGTTATGAAAATTAAACTTCCATCTGTAATTAAGTTTAAATGATTAACCATAGATCTATTTTCACAGGTTGACTTTTGAAATACAGCAATTCCAGGTGATACAAAATGTATTGATTAAATAGCCATTGCTATTTCTTATTTTCATAGTAATGCAAACGTTTCTATTACTGACAACCATACTGGTTTTTCGTAATTTTTGGGTGCCGATTAACACTTAGAAATTATCTATACTAAGAAATTGTATTTCACGGCTTTATAGAATAGCAATGAAAGCTTTTTCCCATTTGCTTAATTTTACCATGTATTTTTAGGGATTTTCTCCCATGTACATTTCTTTCAAATCCCTTTATTTGTTCGTTTAAGAAATTTCATATTTACATCAATATTTGAATGTTTGAATAAACAGGTGTCATTAAGGTGTAGCTATTGTAGTTTTTGAGATAACAGTAAATGAAGGCGGCATGATGACTTCAAGATGAAGAATAACATTAAAAGCGTTGTTCCATTGTTTTGTTTTACATTTATTTATAGAGACATTGTATCATGTGTATTTACTATATGTATTTATAGAGACTTTTTATTATGTGCATTTACTCCATATTCTTACATTGTTTCTTGAAGAATGGAGTTTGTAAAGAGATCCCACTTGCGAGGGATGTATGCTGTCTTTATGTTTTAGTTGCTGCGTTCTTGTTCTTGAAAGAATTTTTTCATATGGATACACTATCATACTCCCAAATTTTATCATTATTTTTTTTTCTTGGAATTTTTTAAAATGCTATTATGACCACCTGTTTATCAGTTATTATTATCCCCTCGGCCTTTGGTAGGAGATATAGCATCTTGTCCGTCCATCAAAATGTCCGTCCGTTCGTCGAATCTCGGGTTAAAGTTTGCGCATATCAGCGAAAAGACATTTTGCACATCAATTATCTTTGGTCGCTGGATGCGTCTTAAAAATCATGCTGCTTCAGATGATAATTGGGTCATTCTGACCTACATTTTATGCTTCAATGACTCACGTTAAAGTTTGATGTAAGGTTCCTATATGAGAAACTACATGTGACTCATCAACCGTCTTTGGTAAGGGGGTCATACTGACCTATATTTTATGCTTTAATGTCTCATGAAAAGTTTGCGTCACGGCTCATATTCAAGAAACTACACATGGCACATCATTCATCTTTGGTATCTGGAAGAGTCTTGGAGGGTTGGTCATGCTGCTTCAGATGATAATTGGGCCACTTTTACCTATATCTAATGCTTTTATACTCAGGTTATAGTTTGCGTTAAGGTTCATATCCGAAAAACTACATGTGGCACATCAATCATCTTTTTTTCAGTGGATTTGTCCTGGAGAGTGATTCTGCCACAGATGCTAAGTGAGTCATCTGACCTACATCTTATGCTTTAATGGCTCAGGATAAAGTTGTCGTTAATGTTCATATCTGAAAAACTACATGTGGCACATCAATCTTCTTAGGCCTGTTGATGAGTCCTTGAGAAGAATTCTGCTTCAGATAAAAATTTGGTCACTCTGACCTACATTTTATTTATCGACGAATCGAGTAATAGTTTACGTTAAGGTTCATATCTTATCATGTTTAGTCAGTGGATGTGTTTTGTAGGGTGATGCTGCCTCAGTGATAACTCGGTCACTCTGACTTATATTTTATCCTCCAATGACTCAGGTTATAGTTTGCATTAAGGTTCATATCTGAGAAACTACATGTGGCACATCAATCATTTTTGGTCAGTGGATGCGTTTTTGAGAGTGATGCTGCTTCATATGATAATTGAGTCATCCTGAGCTATGCTTCACCACTCACTTTTCAAATTGTTTAATATTACATCTAAGGTTCACCTTAAGTAGTAAAGAGATATTTATCAATGGAAAGATATTTAAAAACTAAAAAAACAAAACATAAAAGAATCTTTGAGAAGTAATATCTTTAAATTTTAACTGAATTTGGAAATTTAATTCCTACAGGCGAGGGGATTAGCTGTCGTTTCCGACTGATCCCATCTCGTTTCCCTATCACATAATTCTGATAGGCGATGTTTCTTGCAATTGACATGATGAGTGCCCTGTGGTTTTTTATATGGTCTGATTGTCTGATATTAGGTTTTTGTCAGTCTAAGGAAGACAGTGATTCTAAGAACTTTTTGGCAGGTGATTTAATTTTTGTCGACATGAGTAAACATAAGCATGGATGGAGCGTTGATCGATAGTTAGCAATGGATTCTGCTAGTACCCGTCCTGAGGCCCTCCTGAACTACCTATTATATATGAGCAAAACACATTATTAGTGGCCTTCAAGATTATGAACAGCAATAAAAGCGTTGTTCAATTATTTAAGTTTTACTATGTATATGTAGAGACCTTGTATCATGTGCATTTACTCCATATCTTTTTTTGTTAATAACATACATTGTGTATGTTATTTAGTTATGATTATTCAGTTTCATTGGAATTAAATTGAGGACGATAAGTCTTCTTGAAACCGAATCATTTTATTAATTATAATTTATAAAGCGTCTTGAAATAACATTATCATGAACAAACAGATAATTTTTACTTACACTGTTAATAAAGCACCCAGGACATCAAATGATGAAAATACAAAGAAAACAATCCCTCTGTATATTGATAATGTGTTGGAGTATATTGAGTTAGCCACTACTGATCCAACTGTACTGAAAAATATATCCATGGCCGCCAAACCACCAAACATTGCACCTGAGTACAACAAAACATTTATTTTATTAATAAACGCATTATATTATTCATTAAAGCTGGTGGTATTACCCATAGATGAAAAACATGACTGATTCAATACATTAAATGAATACGTACCATACAATGTATTACAGACGATGCAAACTACAATTTGGTAATTTGATCAGAAGTTCCAAGTTTTGCAACTTTGTCAATCAAAACTGGAATCTTTATTTTTTTTAAACATTCAAAATATATAAGATTCATAATCACAGCGTCAACTCTTGAGTTTTTTCTACTACGTATATTGTCTATAAAACTGGTAGACGCAGATACAAATATCTCGTCTATAGGTCATGAGGGATCTCATTTTGTCAATGAACACAGCGATTACAGCAACACATATACATGTACTATAGGAAGGCGTAATTAACACACAAAACGTTATGTCGAGTTTACTGGGTTGATATTTAAGCAGACAATCGGTATTACACTCCCATAGGCCTTCTCTAAAACTCATTTTCTCGGTTTCTGCATTTATATACAACTGAACAGTTTATGTTATCAACCCAACACGGCAAGTGTGATCATTTGATATATATTTTTTTTCTGGTGTCGCATTCATCCTGAACACTGTTCATATTTAGTTTACTCGGTCATTGTTTACTTTAACACTGCACTTTTTCTCTTAGAATAAAAATGTATTCAAGGTTTAAGTTGTGTATTGTTAGTCGGTCATAAGAATGATAACCGGAAGTGAAGTGTGTTCGTACCTCCACTTGATGGGAGAGTTCCTATCCTGGAAAAGACAACAACACTTTATGGAAATTTATATTGCTTTTTGCATTTTTTATGGAGCCGTAGTCATAAAAGCATCTTAAAGAACATATTGTCTGACTCACTCAATATTCAAGTGAAGCTCTACAATTTATCCCATTCAACCAGAAATAATGGACTTAACAGAAACTAAAATGTCGGCTTCATACATAGATATGATTTCGAATTTGACAAAGATGGACGACATAAAATTGGAATTTCATGACAAAACATGACAATTATGCATTATTCATTCTCGGGCACGGGGGCAGTTATATTTTCAGCCCCCGCCCCCATATGGCGTACATATTTCGCAACTGATAGAAGTAATACAAAGAAACCTCTAAAATGGAGGACTCCATTCAAAGATTCACTCACCTTTTGGGAATATGGAAGTTGTTTAACTACTGAACTTTGTTGCAGTTTTTAATTTGCAGAATGTATATGAAATAATAGCAATATTATTTAACGATTCTGTAATATCCAACTATGCTACTTGATAAATAACCACAATAAAAACGTTTTTCCATTGCTTTGTCTTACCATGTAGTCACATATCCTCTCATTGTTTATTTGCGATTTTCATATATACCTTGTTTATCCATCGGTGTCATCTTTGACATTATCCCTCTCATCATTGGCTGTGGGACTATAGCTGTGATACCGACAACAGGAACTGAAACAAACATCGTTAAATACAGCTTATCTTATAGCATTTTTTCTAATCTTATAGTGAATGGGTTAAGCAAAGAATCCATAGAATCGTATTAGCATCATCATTAAAAAATATTACCTAAATTAGAAATGCATAATCACGATAATGCAGCAACGTTTTTACAAAACTACTTGTAATTTCATGCAGACTGCGGATGGCCTACGCATCTTCATATATGCATCTGATTTTAGTGAATGTTTTAATGGCACTGGCACAAGATTTGTTCTGCAATTTAAAGAGAATTGTCGTTTTCGATCTATCATCGTGTGAATGGTCTGAAAATTTAGAATTAAGAAACTTAGAGTATGTACTTTTCTTGAAACATTGCTTTGATTGGTTCAGGGGAAATGTTTAAGAAAACACTCTGTAACCAGTCAACTTTTAGAACATTTGAACTGATTCGGATATCTTTAACGTATACAGAAACTGCAATAAGGCATTGTACAGTCGATCCTTTTCGAAGCCTCATATTTTCGTCGGTATTTTAGAAAAAAAAAGAATAGACAACTTACCCATATACATCATCAAATGAGTGTATGCTAAAGCTTCTAAGGCATTGGATCCTGATGACGACAATGAACCAAAAAAGCCAATCATTTCATCAGACAGACCTTTTTGTAAAACTTTAACAAGCGCCATTCCAATCATGAATTGGAGAACACTCCTTAATGCGGCGAACCACCCTATGTTGACTGAATCCCAGCAAAATGGAGAACTTAACTGGTATAAAGTTTCCACGGAAACTCTCCCGAAGAATGACAATATTGAAAATGAAAAAACTATTATACAAATAATGTATTTCCATCTTTTCCCAGCTAATTCTGGACTGACATAAAATTCAAAAACATTTTTGACATATTGCCATGCACTTTGTTTTGCTGATGGCGCAGTCGAGACAGTCTCTGGTAGCATTAAAACCAAAACAAAGGACACTACAAGACACGCATCCATTGTTATCATTGTAACAAAGAAACCTGTCCATTTTATCATATATCCTGTAATTAATTGGGTCATCACCATGCCAACGCCAACACACATATCTAATAACGCCATAGCAAGTGTCCTTGACCGTCCTGCTTCGGATATATCTGCGACGTATGCATACCCTGTGTGAATCATTCCAATCCATGCGCCGCTTAGTCCTTCTAGAAACAGTGTTATTGGAATGTAATATATGCTAATGTTAAAGTAAGCAACTGCTGCACAGAATGAAGCGTTGATTATCGTTCCTCCAATCGGAATCAAGAACGCTTTCTTTCTACCGATCCTGTCGCTGTAAGAATTTATAAGTATCACAGCGACAAATGACGGGATACCGGTTCCTAAGTTACAATACACATTCCAATCAGCGACCTCTTTTTGAATATTTTGCATATCATTGAATAATTGCGTGTCTGTTGACTCGTTGCATATCGACTGTGTGTCTTGTGAATATTCTATTGTTTTATTGGGAAATTTCTTCTTTTGAAGGGCATAAAATGCATACTGTGTAGAAATGGTAAATATGGCTTGGAAAACAAAAGTGTAAAACATTATTATTGGCCCAACAATGAACCTCCGCCAGCTAACATGAATGTTGTTTTTCGCCTCCATGTCTTCTTTTGCGACATTTGTTGTGGAATCCATCTGAAGAAAAAGTTATTGCTAGAATATCAAATCATTTTGGTTTTTGGTATTATATCAAACCATTTTAATTCAATAACGCCATCAAATATAGATCATTTACTGGTGCTTGAACCAACTCTTCTTCTCTTTCATCAATAAAATATTAATAACTATGAAAATCTTTTATCTGCTCGGTCATAATTACGGGATTTGTCTAAAATAAATAATCATATGTCAAACTGCTTAAAGAGCAATCTATAATATTAGAGTTCTCTGGAATGCTATTCTCACTGCGAGTTGCCCTTAAATTAAAACCAGGCAATCCCATATTCTTATTTTAAGTATATACCAGTTAGACTCTCCCTGTAAGGCATTCCATTAGACCATTTGAAATGTACTTAGCCTCACATGAATTTGCTGAAATAGGAGCGTTTTTTTTCATATGAACATTATACCTTTCCTACTTATATCTTTTTTAAGGGGTTGTAGTGTTCATTCATTGTGTAAAATTGCTTATTAAAGCGATTGATTTTACCATATATTTAAATATTTATCATTACTAAACATCGTGGAGAAAGAATTGAAGGCGGCAATAATATTCTAATGACTTGCGCGTTTTACTACTTCAATTATGTAATTTTATCTTATGTAAGTGAAATATGTTATGTACGGAAGCGTATAGTGGACTCGCCTTGTCTTATAAGAACACCTTATAACGCGCTAATTTTCTTAAATAAAATAACCTTATCTCCTTATAAGGTGATAAATCGCGTTAAATAAAACAACCATGTCTTCTTATAAGGCAACAAATCGTGTTATTTGTGACAAATTTTTGCTTTATAAAGACATTTCTCGTATTGATTCAAAACGTTTTACGTTAAATTAAAATAACATTTTATTAATTGATGACTTAAAATACAGTGTGATTTGGCCGTTTAATATAACCATAAGTTTTTGGCACATAGAATTTATACAGGGCAAATTCCCTGTATAGAAATTTATACAGGGCAGATGCCCTGTATTAAAATTAATACAGGGCAAATGCCCTGTATAAATGAATCGGCCATATTGGTTTAGTTACACTCTGTTTTCTGTGTCTTTCTCGCGTATGTTAACTTTTTTTTGTCTATTGATTTTAATTACTGAGAGTGAGAATAAGAAATAAACACAGCACAACCCAGAAGATTTCCTTTGATAACGTTCCAAATATTAACACTGTGCTATACAGTGGTAGAGATGTATGCTCTTTATTTTTCTTAGATATGGTGTACTTGTACATGAGATAATATTTGTTCAATGACGATTATCTAAATTTATGTAAATTCTAATACCGAAGGATTTACTCCCACCATCGTAGTTTTGTCCTTAGCTATATTTGATAATACGGATTTCGTTTGGTTTTATGCATTTTAAGATTTTTGAAATTATGGATTTCCTTTGTTTGGGTTCTATCTGGGAATATTAGTCCCAGGTTCTAGTGCTGCTGATTAGGAATACATTTCCGAAATGGTCATACAGCTCATTAAAATTATTGCAGTTGGAGTTAGCATATGTGTTATGGTCTCATGTTCATTTACTCCATATCCTTTTGTAAAATATATAGTACTTGTCAGCAGAGAAATAGTACTCGTCAGCCGCATCCTGTTCAGCTTGTACAACTGACACCACACCAGATCAAGGGGATTTGTAAACGACATGATAGTTCAATATTTTTTTCTACTACAAGTTGAAAATTCAATAGAAATCTTTTTTATATTGCCTTGACTTTGTAATACCTGCAATTAAGATTGGTAAAGATAATGCCTGAAATTTTAAGTCATCAGTTAATAAAGGTGTCATAAAATGGGTATTTTCATATTAATCCTGTATAATGTCCTCGTACAGTCGTATTGGGTTTCGATCACATGTACTGACCCTCGGCTTCGCCTCGGGCCAATACAGGTGACCTCAACCCAATACGACTGTACTTGGACATTATACAGGATTAATATGAAAATACCCATTTAATAACACTATAGTATTAACTTACTGCCTGAAAACAAATAGAAGAGTTTAGGATGTATTAAGTTAAATCATGTTGTGATATACAAGGCAACAACATTATCTATCTAACGTCTTGTCTTGCTTTGTAAAACGTTAACTCGTTTTATTTAGGTGATGACACAAAAAATTACGAATATTTTGTCTAAGAAGACATTTAAATGTCTTGTAGCCTTAACATCATCCATTTTGAATGTTACTCGATGGCTTCGAAGCTCTTTATTAGCGAATGGTATATAGCGATCATGGTGTCCGTTCGTCCGTCCGTTCGTTATTCCGTCCACCCTAGTGGTACACACTATGTTGTAACAACTACTCCTAGAGCACTTGGTGAAATTCAATGAAACTTTCACAGAATGTTAAGTGTATGTTGCCATTGTGCACCAGCTATTTAGAAACATGATTTGACTTTATAAATTTTTTTTGGTTGATTTTTTACTGTCCACCGTTGGGGAATATACTTTGTGGCGACAACTCCTCCCAGATCACTTGGTGAAATTCAATGAAACTTTCACAGAATGTTCAGTGCATATTGGCATTGTGCACAAGCTATCTACTTTTTTTTACTTGATTTTTTTGTTGTTGATTTTTTACTGCCACCATAGGGGTACACACTTTGTGGCGACAACTCTTCCTACCCCATCTAGTGAAATTCTATGAAACTTTCACAGAATGTTCAGTTTACATTGCCATTGTCACCAGCTATTTAAAACTATGATTTGACTTGATTTTTTTTATTTTGGTTGATTTTGTTTTACTTTTTGAATCAAATGGGGGAGCGGGGTATGCATTGTTCACGGGTTTTCTAGTTTATTTATTTATCTGCTCCGATCGTTTTTATCAGCTCACTTCCCGTTTCAATTTCAAAGTTTGACCGTAAATATTATGGGTATTTTCCATTGAATTTAACAATGAATAGATACTAAGAGGTAAGTTTGACTTGTTCTTACAATCATGAGTTTTTATATACAAGGTTTCGGCTCTACAATGAGCAGGAACAATCTTCAGATATATTATTAACTTCCTATAACTGGAAATGGACAGATATAGAAATGAAATGATGTACAGTGACTTTTACAAATCAAAAGTTAAATAGAAAAATATGAAAGGATTTGGAGTGAATCGCCCTAATCGCTCAGTTTTGTGAGCCCTGAATAATGTAGATAGTTACCTTGTTTAATTGATCAACTCGAAAAACTCGGAAAATATTATTCGCAAATACTGTCTGTACAAAGTATACAAAAAAACCTCCCTTAAATGTCATTATTAAACATACACAGTCACAGATGTACAGCAGTGATTCATATTAAAATACCCCCGCAAACAAAGTCTGGGGATGTATAGCAATCACCCTGTCCATCTGTCTCTCCGTCCATGTACCTTGTCAGCGTTTGTCCTCCTCAACGACAGATTTTGATGAAATGTTACAGTTGTAGTATACAACAACCTGAAGATGTGCATGAAGTAATATAGTTACTGTTCTAAATTTTGAAGGGGAGATAATACATTAACTTGTGTATTTTTTAATGAAAAAAGGGTGTGGTACCTTGTCAGAGCATGTTCTTTTAAACAGCTGATTGGATTTTGATGAAATGTTACACAGTTGTAGTATACAATCTGAAGATGTGCATGAAATATTACTTCACGCATATCTTCATGTTCTCTACAACAACTGTGTAACATTTCATCAAAATCCAATAGGCTGTTTAAGAGGGCATGGTCTGACAAGAAACCACCCCTTCAGTCGTCCAAAAGTGTTCCAGAAGAGACTTTAAGTTTTGATTTGTAAAAGTCACTGTGCATCATTGCATTTCTATTTCTGTCCATTTCCAGTTATAGAAAGTTCTGAAGATTGTTTCTGTTCATTGCAGAGCCGAAACCTTGTATATATATAAACCCATGATAATAAAATCAAGGCAAACTTACCTCTTAGTATCGATTTAATGTAGAATTCAATGGAAAATACCCATAATACTTTGAATGAAATTGAAACGGGAAGTGAGCTAACAAAAACGACTGGAGCAGATAAATAAATAAACTAGAAAAACTGTGAAAAATACATACCCCTGCTCTCCCATTTGATTCAAAATGTAAAACAAAATCAACGAAAATAAAAAATCAAGTCAAATCAAATCTTTACATAATTGGTGACAATGGCAATATAAACTGAACATTCTGTAAAAGTTTCATAGAATTTCACTAGATGGTCTAGGAAGTGTTGTCGCCACAAAGTGTGTACATGTACCCCTATGGCGGCAGTAAAAAATCAACAACAAAAAATTTTCAAGTAAAAACATAGATAGCTTGTGCACAATGGCAATATGCACTGAACATTCTGTGAACGTTTCATGGAATTTCACCAAGTGGGCTAGGAGGAGTTGTCGACACAAAGAATTACCCCAACGGTGGACAGTAAAAAAATGAACCAAAAAAAAAATAATAAAGTCAAATCAAATTTCTAAATAGCTGGTGCATAATGGCAACATACACTGAACATTCAGTGAAAGTTTCATTGAATTTCACCAAGTGCTCTAGGAGGAGTTGTTACCACAAAGTGTATACCACTAGGGCTGACGGAATAACGAACGGACAAACGAACGGACACCATGATCACTATATATCATTCGCTAATAAAGGGCTTCGAAGCCATTGAGTAACATTCAAAATGGATAATGAGACATTTAAATGTCTCCTTAGACAAAATATTCGTAATTTTTTGTGTCATCACCGAGTTAACTAAGAACGCTTATTGTTTTACAAAGCAAGACAAGACGTTAGATAAAAAATGTTGTTGCTTTGTATATCACAACATGATTTAACTTAATACATCCTAAACTCTTCTATTTGTTTTCATGCAGTAACTAATTCAATGTTATTTTACTTTAACGTAAAACGTTTTGAATTAATACGAGAAATGTCTTTATAAAGCAAAAACTTGTCATAAATAACACGATTTGTTGCCTCATAAGAAGACAAGGTTGTTTTATTAACCTCGATTTATCACCTTATAAGGAGATAAGGTTATTTTATTTAAGAAAATTAGTGCGTTATAAGGTGTTCTTATAAGACAAGGCGAGTCCACTATACGCTTCCGTAGTTATGGCATGCATGCTTCTTTACCAGTTCCATTGGCGAAATATTGCGATTAAGTGAAATGTATTATGGCATGCAATGTTTCGTAAGTGTTTTTAACTTTTCCACTCGGTAATTCATATTAAATATTAAACATATTTTATCATGTTTATTGCTCAACAACAAGGGATCGGGCACAAGTTATTAAAACATTATAAACTCTCTCCCTTCAATTTACAACCAAGCAAGTGACAGAAATAACATAGCAGAGGCCCGTCATGGGTTTCTTGATTACCTGAGTATCAGGACATTTTTTTAATGATTATTTGATAACGAGGGCATTTATTTAATGATTATTTGATTATTAGCTTTCGTTTTTATATACTTTTTGATTACTAAGCCAAAAATTTATTGATTACCAAGGTAAAAATTTAATGATTATTTGATTACCAAGGCAAAAGTTTAATGATTATTTGATTCCTAGGACCCCCCCCCCCCCCGCATGAGGACCCAGCAATGTTAATACAATGTGCAAATTCCAAAACTTTTACTTACATTTCAGTGAATAAGTTTACACAGTTACAAGTCAAATTATTTTATAAAAGAGGATATGAATGTATTGGACTGATATTTTAACAATGTGCGTTGAAGAACATTCAATCTATATTCTTTTTAGGATTAAAAGTTGTTAAAATCAATCATTTGTTACACACACGCTGTATCCAACTCGAGGCTGTATCCAAAAAAAGCCGGGCAGCAACGGGAACCGATACACCCTCTACACGTTACAAGGATTTTTGAAATTTGAAATACATCCTATAAACATTTACATATTATGTGATTAAAAGTTGTGAACTAAACCCGGATTTATTTACACATAACCAAGCTTTTAATAAAAAGATACATACACTACCCTTTCCACTCTTTACACTGCTCGTTGTAGAAATTGAAAGTTGATAGATATTCCAAAATGGCCATAATAATTATCTTTCGTTTGTTTTGTAAACTGTCCAGGTGTCACGTGAACAGGTTTTCTGTCAATTCTGAATTTCACCAATATACATCAGTTTCTTCCAACGAGCAAGACAAAGCTTAGCTTTCCACGGTGCCGACTTATTCACAATGAAAAAAATCAAACTTCTAGTTTTCTTATGCGGTTAGGAAATTAACCAGAAGTGTACATAATTTCCTGTTCGTTTTATCAGACGACCTGATGACTGACCCCTGGTCAGTTTAAATATAATATGTGATCATGTACTAAGTATATATATATATATATAGAACACAGGTACAGAAAAAGTTTGCATAAGTTACTATAAAGCCTGCAGTGTTGTCCATATAAAGCGTATTCAGATACAGAATATACAGTACAGAATTATATTTGTCAGATCAAGGGCCCACAAGGGCATACATGTTTTTTTTTACAATGATTAAGAAACAGAGCACATACATTTTTAACAAAATAATATAAACCAAAACAAACGAGTACACATTAAGTTGTGAGTCTTTTTATTTTATGGTTGAATACTAGTGTGATTAATTGACTTTAGTAGAGCAATAATTACTAATTTGATAAATTAGAGTACAATAATTCACAAGTCAGCATGAAAACAAAAAAAAACGAAGAGAAAAACAAGTACTATCTTTAAAAAAGATAGTGGACGCGCTGTAAAATAGTCGTGTTTCTGTATTCTTTAAAACAACAATGTGCAAAACATTGTATGAAGCAATGCAACAATCAGGACGTATATGTAATTTTGATTGAATCTGACATATTTTTTGCTATGACAATTAATGCCATATTACCACCTACTCCTTAAAACGTTTATAGTGCAATGTGTAACAACTCTGATATTTCCTATTTTTACTTTACAATTAGAGACATGGCTTTGTTCTATTGTAGTATCTTTAGAAAAACTCAATTATCTCAATCTCTTTTCATCAATATTAATTTTGCAAGCAGATATATTTATATCTTGTTTTCTTAAGAAACACTGTATTCTCTTTCAATTCGTCAGAGATTGAGCCTAGTTTAACTCAACATATTATTTTTAAAATGCAAATTCCAAGTCTGCAATATGACGGCTGTCCCAATTCGTTCCGCGTTTTGGTTTCTAATCTCTTCCCTGAATATATGCTTCAGGTTTTGATGTAACCTTTACTCTTGATAAACTTGGTATTTGGTACATGTGTGCATGTTTCAGTGGTAATTTTTTAAGATTACACCGTCTGGAAAGTTTCAGTTAAAAATGCAGAGCGACAGACACAGTTCCATTGTCACGAAAATATTTAATAATAGAAAAAATCTCCGTATGACACTTTAATTCCCCAAAACAGAAAAATATCTTTGCCTTAATTGCCAATTAGTAGTTATTTCTAAGACATAAATGAAAACAAGTGATAACCTTACGATAAGGTAAAAGTAATATACATAATAAAATACAAATAAACCTAATAAAGCAAAAAAAAATCTAAATCAATGAAAAGACCCCGACTATGACAAGTTGAAAATAAAACTTATTTAGTTTAAAAGCGAAAAAGAAACTCTCAAATGTACACAAAATGCACTGACAAAATGTTTATAATTCATTTAGTAAAAAACCGAAAACTGTTTTATTGAAAACATGCAATATCTAAATTTCAGAACATTTTGTTTGAACTTAAGGAGTATCTCCCTCTTGCATAGTTCTGTCTTTAGCAGATTTTGGCTTCCCTTTTTGATCCTATTGGTATTTTGTTCTCTATCAGCTTTTACACATATTTCGGCGTATGGTTTTTCTGATGTTTAAATTTATCTGCACTGAAGAGACATAAGTTGTCGAAATGCTCATATGCAGAATCGAAATTGACAGAACTTCGGTATTTTTATGCCCCCGGATCTTTAGATCGGGGGCATATTGTTTTTGCCCTATCTGTCTGTCTGTCCGCAACTTTAACCTGGCTTATAACTTTTAAACCAGATGTGATAGGAACTTCATATTTGTAATGTGTATTGATCATGTTAAGTTTAAACCATTATGCAAATTTCACTAAGGTCGGGTCAAAGGACAAGGTCACAGAGGTCAAAAGGTCAAAATCTAGATTTTGCTTTAGCTTGTTAATTACAATTGCTAGAGACTTATATGTGAATAGATCAAACAAAGCCTAATATAAATCCCCTAGAAAAGTTGGGTCAGGTCAAAGGTCAAGATCACCGAGTGCAAATTTGAAAGCTTTACCAAAAACTTTAACATTGCCTATATCTTTTCAACCAAATGTGATAGGACCTTCATATTTGGCCTGTATATTCGTCATATGAAACTGAACAGTATTATGCAAATTTCACTGAGGTCAGGTCAAAGGTCAAGGTCACAGAGGTCAAAAGGTCAAAATCTAGATTTTGCTATTGCTCGTTAATTACAATTGCTAGAGGCTTGATATTCCATATATGAATATATCTAATAAAGCTAAGTACAAATCCACTAAAAAAATGTCAGCCAGGTCAAAGGTCAAGGTCACTGAGTGCAAATTTGAAAACTTAAACATTGCCTATAATTTTCCAACCAGATGTGATAGGACCTTCATATTTGGCCTGTATATTGGTTATATGAAACTTAACAGCATTATGCAAATTTCTTTTAGGTCAGGTCAAAAGTCAACGTCACAGAGGTTAAAAGGTCAAAATCTAGATTTTCCTGTAGCTCATTAATTACAATAGCTATAGGCTTCATATTCTATCTGTGAATAGATCTAATGGAGCTTAGTACAAATCCACCAAAAACATTTGGGTCTTGTTGAAGGTCAAGGTCAAAGAGTGAAAATTTGAAAACATTGGTGATATCTTTTCAACCAGGTGTGATAGGGCCTTCATATTTGGCCTGTGTAATGATCATATAAAGCCGAACACCATTATGCAAATTTCATTAAGGTCAGGTGAAAGATGAAGGTCACAGAGGTCAAAAGGTCAAAATCTAGATGTTGTTTTTAGCTTGTTAGAGGCTTGATATTCTATATGTGAATAGATCTAATGGAGCTCAGTACAAATGTCTACTTAACATTAATTTCTAGTGATGGCAATTTTAGCATTAATTTTGTATTTAAGACATGGCTGCTACCGGGGGCATAGTGTTTCACAAACACGCCTTGTTTTATTTAGCACAAATCCGCCTTATGAAAATTTTAATCGGAACATATTTTTATTTGATTATCAAAAAATTCAAATAAACAAGGCCTCTATTTAGTCGGTCCTTGTGTATTGTTTCGAATTTTCCAAGAATTATGATTAAGAATTGAATGCATTATTTTGAAGTTTCATTGGGGTATGAAAGTGTTGACAGAAGCATAGTTTTATAATGAAGTTCGGTAGCGCTTCCTGTTGTAAATGTGCGCCCGGTCAACACTTTCATTATGAAACTTCAAAATAATTCATTCAATTCTATTCGCAATATGAAAAACAAAATTTATTTGTACATCATGTACATTGGGATTCTATTGTTACAAATTAATCCGCCGCGTGAACATATGGTCAAATGTGTTTCTCTACATTGATATGCCACGTGATCGGTGTTCACCTATGAGATTGACGGAATTCAAATGAATATACTTGAAATGTATTATCATAAACATGACGGTCCATCGCTCTTTTGGTAATCTATTTATAGTTACCCGACGGAGACAATACATAAGATGTGTATATTTTTGTGCATCACGATAGATCACACACACTTCAATTGTTTTCCTAATATTCGTGATATCATTGGAATAATATTTTTAATTTTATTAAGATTTGACTAGTTCTATTGCGACGTTTAAATCAACTGATAATGATTACATAACAGAATATACCCAGGAGGTTCACAACTATCGGAAAATTTGAACAGCAAGGATCCTGACATTGTATAAGTATTCAAGAGAAATGATTAGTTTACCAAACCTTCCTTTCCAGTGCGGTAGTGTTCGGTAGAGCTGAGCTCTACGTAACAGCAATAGCTATTAAAAGGTCGTAAATTTTCATCCAAGTACTAAGTGAAAAAAAAGAATCACGGCTTGAATAACAGTTTGGATCGAAACTTAGAATTTTTCCACAATGGCTGGTATTTAGAATAAAATGCTAGGCTTATTTCAGTTCAAGTCATCGTCAACCAATTGTTGCTTGCAAGACTTCATTCGACAATTAACAAAAAAATAAAGTTGATTCATTAATTATACAATTTGTATGCATAAGCAAATAACAATATGTGAGATTTGGTACGCCTTAAACCGGGTTTAATCCACCAATTGGCGGATACAGGGGGCAGTGTGACTGGGCCCCTTTACGTTGGAAAATTTCTAGGATATTTTGAAAAAAAACTGTGTTCCGGAAAAAAAATGGGTCCCCTATAGCAGAGAGTCTGGTTCGCCACTACCACCATTCTTTTGAAATGCCTGTACCAAGTCAGGATCTTTGCAGTGAAAATTTTCCTGTGGATTTGCACCTGGTGTGGGTTTTTTTTGCTCTTTATTTTGCGGCTTTTATCACTCATGGGATAATCTTTTATACCAATTCAATTCAATTCAATATTTTATTGCCATTATACATATATATGTATGCGACACAATAAAATTAAAACAATAAAATACATAATTAAACAATAAATCAAGTAAACAATTTAAGAGTCCCCTGTCCTCAGTTCGGTTGACTGTTTCAAATAGGAACCTAGTTTGTTCACCTGATTTGGAGTGCTTGGATTGAGGGTATAATTAACTTTATCTATATCAGATAACATATAAAAATTTTCATTTTCATTATTTAAAAGATCAAAATAGTGTTTTCTTGTGGCATTATTTACATCGCAATATAATAATAAATGGGTCTTATCCTCTATTGTTTTACATTTCTTACAAAGTCTTTCTTCTCTTGGAATTTTTAAATACCTCCCCTTTTCAATTAATAAATTGTGGTCACTTATTCTATATTTTGTAATTAGTTTTCTGTATTCAAAATTTTCAGAGATTTTACATGATTGCTTTAAAGTTTTATATAACTTGAGTTTACTATTGT
Source organism: Modiolus philippinarum (assembly GCA_002080025.1). Lineage (NCBI taxonomy): Eukaryota > Metazoa > Mollusca > Bivalvia > Mytilida > Modiolidae > Modiolus > Modiolus philippinarum. Next base: position 16,898 of record MJUU01031388.1, on the reverse strand, counting down.
CATTAATGTTTGCTAATTTATTCTTAAATAAATTATCATAAAAATATATAATTTTTGAATTATACGGAAAAATTAATACCCATCAATAAAAAATAAAAAACGGACAATTATCCCATTTAGGATGTAACCAACCATCCCAACTGAGAAGAAATATCTCTTATGGGATAATATATCCCAACTGAAGTTATTCCGACTCGTTTAAGCAAGATTTAATGAAAAATAAAAAACTGAAAGCACTTCAATTTGTAAAACCAAAAATCACATGGCACTATATGAGAGGGAACTGAATAAGTTAAACACAAACGAAAGACAATTTTTTTAACACACTCTTAGCAAATTAAAATTTTTAATATTAAGATAACAACTGTAATAAGAATAACACAATAAATCACTATTTTCAAAGGTAAATTTCAAGGAGCATGTATATAGAAAAAAAATACAAAAACATACCTTCTTCAAAACTAGGGATAAAATTCGAGTAAATATAAAAAAATCTGTACTTGCAAAAAGAAATAAAGAAAGTAAATAAATAAAAAATATAGTGTGACGGATGCAGCTATTGAGCACCTGATGTCACCCACGAGTTTCAATGGAGTTAATACTATAAGTGCCTTAGTTCTGCTTTTCCCCCTTAGAAATAACATTTCTAATAATTACAGGTAATTATGTATCAAATCATTAGCTTTCTTCTTAATATATATATATAGGGCTTGTCACCTGCTAACCTGCCAATTAATTTAATTTAATTGATGTTTAATTATTCCATTAACTTATTACAAATGACATTTAGCTTTCATCAGTGTTTGAAAAACAAAACATGGTCTTTATTGAGGGGTAATATGGATATTTTTGACAGAGAAAGGGTGGCCTCTGGTTGGGTTTTAGGGGTGGTCTTCCAAAAGGGGTTCTTTAATTTCTGTGCATTGTGGTTGTCTCATGACTTTGTTTTGCCTTTTTCTGTGCTCTCTTTTTCCATGTCAGTACACTTTGATTTTTGTAATTGGTATCGTACAATACCGTTTTAGTTATTTCTTAAAAATCAAATTGAACATTTTCCATAACAAAACAGGAATAGTATAAACATTTAATTTTCTCCCTCATAAAATTAAATTATACTCCAAATCCTTTCATTGTTTTCTATGTTTTTTTCAGGAATATCATACTTTCACTACGAATGTACTCCTTGGCATGCGCAGCAAATTTACAGTTTAAATTAATGGTTTGGGGATAAGCACGTAAATCAACAGAGCAGGACATACTTACCCTTCCGGAGCACCTGATGTCACTCTCAGTTTCACCGGAGTTCACACTGTGAGTGGATGTTGTATTTCTATTTCTGTGCTTTTTATTTGTCAAACGTCATTGTTTTCTGTGTCTAACGTCATTATTTTCTGTGTCTAACGTCATTGTTTTCTGTGTCCGTGTTTTTGCCATGTATTTGAAATTCGTTTTTTGTAAATTCCACTCCTTTGTTCCTTCGTTATTCTATTGCCGTTGTTTCAAACCTGGAAAATTTGACTTAAATACACTAGAAGAAATTCCAAAGGGAATACTAAGACTGGTCAGTGTAACCAGTAATCAACATTTCGGCAACAAGCATTCACCAGTTTTCTATGTTTAAAAGGCTTTTTTGTTTGAGCGTTCTCCATTGCTAATTAGTGACAAAATGTTAAAACGGCGATATCTTTCTGATCTTTCATAAAATGTATGATTTTTACGTGAGCAATGTGCTTTTTAAATATATATTTATTAACTCAATTTATCAAAATCCAACGCGTTGTAATTGAATGCGTAGATGTTGCCGATATCAGGCGTGATTTTTATTCTGCTGATTGTCTTAAAGACCTATTCACAAAATCGTTCATTTTTAAAAGCTATCAATTTGTTTAGTAAGATTTAAATGGATTTATCTTAAAGTTCTGATATTGTAACAGGTAAATTGACATTTCTCTAATTTCTGGTCCCGTTTTCACGTTTCCTGAACAGTTGGAGAAATACGTTTCTCCTCTCTAGAGAGAATGTTGTTCTCGGCAAGTGATTGGATGAAATTCAATTATGACGTCAAATATGTTTGCTGTTTTCCGACTTGACCATTGTGACGTCATGAAAAAAGGCGACCATGCCTGATGACGTCACGCTTAAGGAACACATTTATTTCGGATAATCAGAAAAGGGGGGTCATATTTTTGTCCAAAATCTCCTTGAAATCATTAGAGAAATAAAATCCACAATTGTATCTCGTGAGAAACGACATTTCTACACTCTCGATAGTTAAATTTTCAAACATTTTAAACGCTCGGCAAGCCTCGCGTTTAAAATATTTGACAATTTAACTATCTCTAGTGTAGAAATGGCGTTTCTCACTCGATGCAATTGTGGATTCTATATTTCTTCTACTATGTTTTTTATATTTTACACCTTTGTTTTGTATAAAACTATAAAGGTTTTATATTGATATTTTATATGATTATTATAATTGTTAAATTTACTTAACAGTTCTCGCCACAATATAGCTGAAATATTGCTGATATTGGCGTAAAACATTAATCAATCAATTTATTAAATCGTCTTCTTCTGCAGTGTTTTTATTCTTGGCTAAAGGACTTTCTTTAAAATGTCTTATTCCTTTGGTTCATTCTCTTATTACAACTAATAATATTTTTTATTAAATGTCGTATATGTCAGCATTATGTGGTCTTTCCTTTTTCTTTTGACTTTGACACTAACGGGATCGTCTCCTGTTGGTTGCTATTTAAACGTGATCCGATGTACAATATTCTGAAAAAATAAAATTCATATTTCAAATAATAATAAGACATACTAGTACAAATGTATTGACATTTTTCCCCATAAAGCTAGGTGTTACAACCGTTTTGAAATGAAGTTTTTAAAATAGAACTTCAATGTTCCAATGCCTTATTTGTCTTTTTTTATGTGGAATATAAAAGTTTTAAAATATATGGGAGGGGTTGTCAGACATCGAATTGTTGTTTCCTTCTCTTTACTGTCCCTAAGAATACTAGCTTCTATTGAAGATCCTCGAAATTAAAATGTTTATAAATTTATGATTATTTTCTTAGAGATTTCCACAAGGTATTTTCGTATAAAGTTCTAAAAGTTCTGATTTTAATTAATATTAACACGTGAAAAAATGTCCATCAACATATTTTTCCGTCAAAGATGTCTTGGCTTGTACAAGTTTGAATAATTTGAAATTTTATCTGAAACTTGGAATTGATGAGTTGGATATGAATTGCGGTCACCTTTGATTTTGAAATTCCCTCTCTCATCATTTTTGCTTTGATATTCGTTTGCCGATGTAGTGTATTGTGTAACCGATTTTCAAGTTTGTCAGGCATCCACTTCCTGCTTGCGATACTCTGATTTAGACAATAGGGATTCCTATGGGAACAAATTGTGCGCCACTTTTAGCTGACCTTTTCCTTTTTTCGTATGAAGCAAAGTTTTTACAAGGGCTGATACAACAGAAACAAAAACAACTAGCCCAGACTTTTAATTTCAGCTTCAGATATACAGACGATTTACTTTCTCTTCATAACCCAAGATTTAAAGAATCTATCCCAATGAACTTGAAATTAAAGAGACAACCGATACACCCGATTCTGCTTCATACCTTGACCTTATGTTAGCCTTTGTTACTTTCGTCCCTTCAGAAATTCTATGGCCGTCACCACGACATCATAGATAGATATGGAATGTCAGTGTCACAAATAAAAGCTGACATTTTCAGCAAGATTCGCGTCTTCCCTGATTTGACATTACCGGTTTTGACTTTACCCTGGATTGACCCACTGACAGTGTGACGGGTGCTGTGCACAGAGCAGGACATGCTTACCCTTCCGGNTGACTTTGTGGAAAGAGCAAAAGCACTGTCACAAAAACTGCTGAGTCAGGGATATGTTCAGCCTTTGTTACTTTCGTCCCTTCAGAAATTCTATGGCCGTCACCACGACATCATAGATAGATATGGAATGTCAGTGTCACAAATAAAAACTGAGTTCTTGCTTTTGCCTTGTCTCTGGACTTTGATTTGTGTAATCTTGTGCTTTGTTCCTTCGGTATTCTACTGCCATTGTTTTGTTAACCATAAGCCAAATTTTGTCACAGATTTGTTGGCTTGTTGTGGAGACAATGATTGGAAATTTGGTCTGAAACTTTGACATGATGAGTTGTTTCGTGTAAATTGATATTGAGAAGATAACAGGAAACACTTGCTATGACCGAAAATTACAATCACATGCCACAACCTACCAGAGAACTACAAATGTAGACAAGTTAGGAACTCGGGATAGCCGGACTTGGTGCAGGCACTAGCAAGTGCTAGCGGTAGGGTTAAAACAGTTTATGGGTACCCAAACCTCCATTTTCTCTATCCCATGACCCCTATAGTATAACAAGCATATAAATAAACCCAATACAGGCAGAAGATTTTGATGTTTGTCAGGCATCCACTTCTTGTTTTCCAACACTTTGTCTTTTCAAACCATGCCAAATTTTCGTAACAAATATCTCGAATTTCAAATTTAGTACAAAAATTAGAAATGATCAGTTTTTATGAGTAAGCGATTTTCGGGTTTGCCCTATCACTACTTCATCTTCACAGATGAGATTAAATATCTTTTTTGGTAGATCCAGAGTTCATTACCGGACTGACAATACCAACTACGACAAAAACAGGACATTTCACTGGCAGCGTGACGGGTGCCACGCGTGGAGCAGATCATACTTACCCTTCTGGAGCACCTGATGATACCTTAGTTTTTGTAGTCGTTCAAACTGCTAGTGCTTTAGTTTTATGGCGTTCTTGTTCATTTTTGTTTATTTATTTTATTTTTGTCTTTGTCAAGTTGTCTTAAATCGTGTTTGATATGAATTGCCGTGATTTTGGATTTTTGGTTTTGACCCCCCACCCCACCCCTGCCCCAAGTTTTCATTAGGTACTCGTTTTACCGATGTATTCTTGTTTGCCGATACTTTGAAGTGTTAATAAAAACCAAATTTTTTCGTCAAGGACCTCTTGGTTTGTACTGGACGGAATGTTTTGATATTTGGTCTGAAATTGATGAATTGTATTTTGCAAGGTCTTTTAAAGTTTGCCTTTTGACTCCTTCCTGTTTGTCCGTACTTTGATTTTTAACTATCAGCACAAATTTTCCTTTTAGGATTCCTTTGCTTGTGTCTGTGGGAATAATTTGAAATTTGGTCTGAAGTTTAGAAATTATAAGCTGTATAAAGATTTTCGCTCAACTACTTCATGTTTGCTGAAACCGTAGTTTTTTAACTGAAAACCAAATATTCGTCAATGATTTCTTTACTTGTACTAGGAGGATTAATATGATATTTATTCTGAAGGTAAGTCTGGTGTGGTTTGGTAAAACTTTAAGAAATTACTGTGTCAGGTAAAATACTTGTGTGTCAAACAGAATTTGAATCCACTAATATCAATTTTACTTTGCCAAGAGTTTCAAGGTCGACATTGCGAGCCCTTTAAGGCAACGCAAGTTTCAGCATGCTATTGTTTATACTTACAACACAAGGATAGCGCTGATCATGTCACAACCTGCTAAAAAGAAGAAGACAATTCCTCTGTATGTTGATAATGTACGTTGATATACAAAGTTTGTCAATAATGTCGAAATAGTTCTACTGAGGATTCCAATTCCTGCCATGGCTCCGAACATTGTACCTACAGAAAATCATAAGCAAGATAGCTATAATACAACGGGTAAGTTACAGCATTTAGATAAGGTTATACGATCTTAGTGCAAAAACAACAAAAAATAGAAAGCTTCATAAAAGCACAATGTAGGACGGTTAATTTTAACAATTTAATAGCAAATAACAAGGTTTACTAGATCAGAATAGCAAACGATTAATACACATGGCTTAATTATTTGTTCTTATCTAACCGTTGTTGATTATATTCCTCCCTTACAGTTATATCAGATACAAAACGAGAAATACAAATCTGAATACTGACACAACAAAATTGTGATTGTAATAAACAACCTAAAGTGACTGAAAATTAATATAATATTTAACCAAAAATAAGCAATGGGGGAATTGCCTCGAACAGATAAATGAAATAAAAGGGACAACAGTAAACAACTACAATCGCTATAAATTATAAATACATGCCACAATCTGCTAGGGAACTATACAGTAAAAATACAAATAAGACAGAAGACAAACGTGAAAAACGATTGGAACTCTAGACAGCTGGACTTGGTACCGGAACCAGCAAAAGCCAGCGGCAGGGTTAAACCAGTTTATGGGTACCCAAACCTCCCCTTTATCTGTCCCGTTTCCCTATAGTCTAGTAAACTTACGAATAAAACCCAATAGAGGTAAACTACTAAATCCATGACCACAATCTTGAAAGGAGAGAATATTACAACACGTTATTTTGAAAGATGGGTCAAGAGGTACTCGCCGCTAATCTACCGACTAGCTTAAGGAGCCTAGTCTGTTGGTAAAGCACTGTCGCACTACGGAAGAAAAATCAAACTCAAAACTTACCGCAGGATTTGGTCAAGAATCGTCATATATTTCAGTAGACATCGACAGTATCAGTGAGATGCCAGTAAGTATGTCAAATTTTTAGGTCACTAGATCTCAAAGCTTATTTAACGGGTGCAAGCAGAGTATCTTGTCAATATCCCCTATTACGGAAAGAATGTAAGTTACGTCCCAGCATTTCTGGATTTTTAATTTTTAATTTTTTAATTTTTAATTTTTAATTTTTAATCAGTTTCTGGCATTTTTTAACAACATTACCGTAAAAACGAGGATAAGATATGCACTAAGTAATAAGTAACGCCATGTTTAGATGTTAAATATTCATATCTGTAATAAAACTTCTTAAAGGTAATCAACAACTTATGAAATCTCTAACCCTGTTGTAAAAATTTTCCTGCGATAGTAAGGTTACGTTGATTAAAATCTTCAAGAGAAGAACAAACACGTGCGAATCGTACTAGTTGAGAAATGTACACCCCGTATGATTGGGCTTGAGGAATGTCGCCGTCAGGAAAAGGGAAATTAGCTATAGTGTAATCAAAATTATCACTTTTATCATATATTTTAGTTTATATTTTTACCAGCGTCAATAATAAATGTTAGATCCAGAAAAGGGCAGTATTTGGAATCATTGTTAGCTTTATTTAATTTCAAGTCTTGTGGGTAAATAATGTCTACATAATCTAAAAACTGGGGATTGTCAGAAGTAAAGATATCGTCAATATACCTGCTGTTATCATTGAAAATAGAAATAAGATTATCACCGTTTTAATAAGTTGTCTCAATTTTGATTTAATCAACTTATGTGGAAAGATAGTATAAAGTTTGGACAAAATCATAACTGTCGATGGGTGAGACTGGTCTTTGAATAGATTGCAGTTTATCTAAAACTTCAGTTGAATTTCTTACACTCCAAAAGTGACTTACACCCCAGAGTTTGAAAAGGTTTTTTCACAGTATTTTCACAGGTGGAACTTTAAGCATTTCTGTATCCTTA
>MJUU01031387.1:62490-81202 GCA_002080025.1 Modiolus philippinarum | reverse complement strand
TAAGTTGATGGTTCATAAGATGTAAAATGAAAGAAAACAAATAATATCGATAGGTTACTGAGTAAGGTAGATTTATGAACATGAACTACAGATACTTAAGGGACAGCAGTTATTATTTACTAGTGTAACATATAACTCTTACCATTAAAATTTCGAAAAAAAAAACAAGGCTACTAATAGATTGCATTGATCACCAGGACCATTGCCTTTAAGTAATCAGGCAGGCAAAAGGTTTTGCTGGGTATATTAAATCACATTCCCTCAGAAGGGGATAAAAATGATCACAAGTTTTTTTAAAGGGACCATCAAAGACTAATTGGTAAAGTTATTTCAGTGGAGAAGATCTTTGAATGCATTTTTTAGGGATTAATATTATTTTATGTTCCCCACTGGAAGACATCTCGAATCAGAATGTGGATTTGCCAAATATATATGCTTTTGGAAACAATCTTACAACCATTGTGGGAAAATTGGGTTTTTATTGGCTCAGTAGTGTAGAGGATAAAATCCTTGAATGTATTTCCCTTAGGATCCAATGTTCCATTAAAGTCCTACAGTTAGCCGTCTTTGAAAAGGTGCAGACTTTCTGGACACTTGTTACAAAGTAACTGTGAATTACTGGAAAAATTGTTTCATATGAGAAGATCTTTGAATAAGTTTTCCACCATTCAATTTTGAGTTTGTTACTCTGAGGCAACCATCATGGATGAGGTGCAGACCTTGTTTTGAAAAGGGCCATTTACAGACAAATCGAAACGTTTAGAGTCCTTGCAGGACATTCGGTCAGGCAAATAAGAAAAAATTGCCATACCGAAGATATATTTATAGAACCTACAGTTTCATGGCATATAGGAAATGTTAATTTTTTACCCAACAATCGGTACTGTTGGCTGAAAATTCTTGCCAGACCGACTCAAGTTTTGCCTGATTTGTCTTTCCGTTTGGCAGTTTTCGATATGTCTGCATTTAAGGACCACTGAGATTAATCTTGAAGTGTGTTTTCCATAGAGTAAAATGTGAAACTATGTCTCCAGTTGGCAGCCATTTTGAATGATGAGGTGCAGAACTTGTGAAGGGGATAATTAAAGGACAATTATTGATTACCTGTAATTACTTGGCAATCACGTAAGTGATGCCAAGTATATTGATTGGTCACAAAATCTTTAGCCTTAATGTTTGAGAAAACAGCAAAACACATCATCAAAGTGAAAGTGTCTTCAGTTATCGCTATCACTGAACTAATGACAAATTATGCTGAGATCGTAAATTGTGGTCATTTTCGCAAAATGGGTAATTTTATTTTTATTTCTTTTCTATAACGTAAGCGACAGTCACTGTTCTATAAATAACGGACTCTTCCAGTCTATTTATACTAGTTGTAGGCGATGTGTAATGTTACACACATGCAGAAAAATGTATCTCTTATCGGATGTCTCTGAACATATAAATGTTATACTCTAGGGACAGAGTCAAACTTCGCTTTACAAACCATTAAATTATTGACACCTAGAATAATGACATTATGTGTTTGAGAAAGAATGTTAAGAACATGATAAAATAATTATTTTAACATTTGTTGATCATCACAAGCTTGTCTTTAAATTCATAAGAAATTCTTTTATCTGTAAAAAATGTCATTTGTAATTATAATTAAAAAACAAATCTCCATAACCAGTTGTAAAATTACATACAATTCTTTAATACTTTTAAACAGCAAATCTTTAATTTAATGTTTGATAGAAAAAAGTATGTGTCGATAAAAATAAAATATGGAAAAATGAATGTGCCATTAATATAATTCAATGATAAAATCGTTACCAGAAAGAGATTTTTTCTTGATCAGAATGCATGTTTCCTAACGTTTACCAGATAATGGTGATTGCCAAGTATCGTGCTATGCAGGACCTTTCATTTTGCTTCTAAATCTGCCCTAGGTATTGTTAAATGAGTTAAACATTAAACAATTAAATTCTGAGCAGCAGATTTCAGACATGGGTTATGTAGTAATAATATCTCACCATCGATTCCTAACTGTCCTTTCTTCTTTCCATCTTTTGAAGGTTCATATTTATTTACAATTTCAATACATTTATCTTTTGTCACCCGTGTCATCTGAAAATATACAGAAAATTTTTATGCCTAAAAAAAAGGGGGGTCAAATAATTGAATAGACATTTTAGCAGAGAATTAACTGGACACTTCATTAGTGACTTGAATAGAAATTTCAGTTGATAATTGAATAGACATTTCATTAGAGAATTAAATGGACACTTCATTAGTGAATGGAATAAAACTTTAAGTTGATAATTGAATAGACATTTCAGTAGAGAATTAAATGGACACTTCATTAAAGAATTGAATAGAAATTTCAGTTGATAATTGAATAGATATTTCAGTAGAGAAGTAAATGGAAACTTCATTAGTGAATTGAATAGAAATTTCAGTTGATAATTGAATAGACATTTCATTAGGGAATTAAATGGACACTTCACTAATGAATTGAATAGAAATTTCAGTTGATAATTGAATAGACATTTCAGTAGAGAATTAAATGTACACTTCATTAGTGAATTGAATAGAAATTTCAGTTGATAATTGAATAGACATTTCAGTAGTGAATTAAATGGACATTTCATTAGTGAACTGAATAGAAATTTCAGTTGATAATTGAATATACATTTCTGTAGAGAATTAAATGGACACTTCATTAGTGAATTGAATAGAAATTTCAGTTGATTTCATATATCTGATGTACATTTCAGCAATAATCAAATAGACTATTTTAGCAACATTTATTTACAGATAAATTACAGGTTAGCACAAAAAAAAGTCAAGAAATTTTTTTCGTGTGCTTTCAATGAATAATTCTATAGTGCCTATCTAACAGTAAAGGCCAATCATGGTTAAGTAGTGATATACACTGCAATGTCTTTTCACCGGGATTGCAAAAATGGTATAAGAGATTAATTTCTCACAAAATTTATTTATTGCAGACAAATATTTCAGGTGAAGATTGACAGTGCTTCCATTTTCAGGTAATCTACTGAATTTTCATAAGATATTTATATCATTTGGCAATATCTTATGCTTAATTAGTTTGATATATCAAGACAGGGACATTGGACTGTGTTCTACTGACATCTATACACATGGAATATAAGACATTTTGTTTTTTAAACGGACTTTGTCAAGGCCAGCATCAAGTGAGCCCATTATAGCGAGCTTGATGCATTATGCAGTGATAAATGCCATATAAAAAAAACTGTCTTATATTTCTGTTATAAACACAACAAATACCTGTAGTACAAAACATGACGTTAGCATAGCTACCTGCATGTGATGCCTTCACAGCATAGCTACCCGCATGTGACGCCTTCACAGCATAGCTACCTGCATGTAATGCCTTCACAGTGACCTGATAATTTTGTAATAGTGTCCAGTTTATTGATACTGAGATTATCAGTCTCTGTAGATCAAAGGAGATTCATACAATTTACCGATAATGCAAAATCTTTTCCAAGGAATCTAAATTTCAACCTGATTTTTTTTAATATATTCCCAAATTCAATAGTCCTACAAACTACTTCGCTTTACACTAGGAAAGCCAATACAATTTTACTGCCAGATAGATTGATTTACAACAGTGAGGAAAAAAGAAAAACAAACAAATCATTATGTTCCCATATGTTGATATAAGTTTATAATTAGAGTGATATATTGTGGGAGTTACGACACCTGATCTCTTGGTAAACTAATAATCACCTGATAATTGCTTTAAAGAACTCAAAACAGTAAGTCTCACTCTAGAAAAAAGGGGTGAAATATAAGAGCTGATGATCAAATTTGTGTAAATGATGCTTTGTAAAAGAAAAGTAATTACAAAGCCAGATTTAATTTGATAAAATTCTGGGGGTGTAATTCAACATTGCAACAAAAATTGCATTATAAGGTAAAAAATCAAAACGGTATGGGAGCAGTCGAAAACAACAGCTAACCCCCTCACCTGGAGCAATTAAATTACCAAATTCAGTTGAAGTTTCAAAATGTTAATTCTCAAAAGCAGCATCACTCTCCAAGACTCATTCACTGACCAAAGGTGATTGATTTGCCACATGTAGTTTGAAGCAGCATTACTCTCCAAGACTCATTCACTGACCAAAGATGATTGATGTCCCACAAGTAGTATCTCAGATATGAACCTTCACACAAACTATAACCTGAATCATCAAAAACATAAGATGTAGGTCACTCACTCAGGGTGACCTAATTATCATCTGAAGCGTTACATCACTCTCGAAGCAACATCCAATGATCAAAGATGATTCATATGCCACATTTAGTTTCTCAGATATGAACCTTAATGCAAACTTAATCTGAGCCATTGAAGCATATAATATGTTGGTCATGTGACGAAATTAATAATCCCCAGAAGCAGCATCACTCTCCAAGACCCATCCACTGACCAAAGATGATTGATATGCCATATATAATACCTCAGTTATGAACCTTGACTCAAACTATAACCATAGTCATTGAAGCATAAAATGTAGGTCAGAGTGACCCAATTATCATTTGAAGCAGGAACAATCTCCAAGGCCTATATTCAATCATTGTACTTTTACACGTATATGATGGTGGGTTGCTGGTATTTGTGAAAATGAGTAAATCTGATCATGCACAACATGATTTCAAGATCTTTTATAAATAACAAGCTTCTGGGCAATCAAAGAGAGAAACCATATACATAATTATTTCTTTTATATGGTATCTGTTATGAATTGGTTCTATTTAGTGCTCATACGATGATTTTTTCAGTAAACAGTCCGTTTTATTCGATGCTCGTCCAGTACATTGGAGTAATCTCTTATCCTGGCATCCGGACACTTTACCTATTGAGGCGGTGAAAAAGTCCACATTTCATTATATATCTAAGTAACTTCAACTTTGATTTAATCATTCATTTTTCAAGACATTTAAATGAAACTGGGAATATGCACTTGGAACATCAATATAAAAATCGTATCCGAATTTCAAGATCATAGTTATTATAACACCGAATATATTGCAATTTAAAATATCGAATTTTTACATAGATTATATCTGTTAACATCGATCGCGTCACTGCCTATATTGGGGGTGAAAGATTTAAATTGACTGATCAGATTGGTCAATTCAGCTTTGTGATGTCATGCTGGATAAGAGAATTAGTGCCCTTTAATTTGTTTTCACCTGTGCTCTTCCAGTATGTTAAAGTATGATTCCTCAAACTATGTAAAGGTTACAAAATATCCCTGAAAACTTGAGCAATAATTCACAGAATCATCCATCAATGAACTTTCCCCTGGTAATTCTGGCGATGAAACATAATTACGTTTGCTGATTAATATATTGGCATCATATAACTATTAAAATACAAAAAGTAAACATAACTGATCAATGATGATTGATTTTGCTGTATCATATTCTAGCTGGTATTTATTCAAACAAAATATTTTGCTATAAACTACGAATGTGTTACAATTTCTTTGGATTTTCGTCAGCTAATTACGTCATACAGCTCTTCAATCAAAGACGAGATATCACTACAGAGTTCAGCATCACAAACTTTGGTGTCAGGATTATATAATTTATTATGTTTCTTCACATATTGATGAAGACCAGGGTTAGAAACCATTGATTTTTGTTTAATAACTAAAATACATTTCCAAACAGTGGATGCAAAGAGAACAAAGGTCAAATCAAATCCACAAACTATTATATCTAACTCAACATGGTCTTCTGTTCATTTTTGGCCATCAATATAATCAAGCAAAAGTTAGTTAAATTTTCTATCATCGATCTATGTTTTTTCACCTTTAAAAAAAATATATAACTATACAAAGGATGAACAAAATCTATCATCTATTCTAGATCTTTTTTTCTGAGATAGTATGTAAAGGTATTAAGATTTTCCTTACGAGTGTTTTTCTAACCCTTAAATTGAGCTGTATCATATTGCTCATACCAACTTCTCCAGCTTAAGGAAATTTTAAATAGCTAACTTTTAAGCAATATGCTTTCTATGAAATGACCGAAAACAGCATACATAGAAATATAAACAGCATGGCATTTTCTGTGACTGTACAGGCAAGTGAATTCTATCAAAAATGGACCTTTTAATACAAGGAATGTTGTCTTAGCGACAATATAACAGCTGTGAAAATTTCCCAGCATACTGTAATTTGCGTTTGATTTTTCTTTGAAGATCTATTCCTACTCACTGATACATGGATTGACAATTTACACACTCTATAATAATCAATTAAATGCATGTTTAAGTGCAGAAAATTACTCATTTGAAGTTTCCCTACAATCAATACACCTAACTAGATCATTTCTTTTATCTAACCCTTTAATTATGGCAAACTGCAACATTCCTAATGTTAAAACCTTTCTAGTTATACATAAAACCACAATTGATCGTGGAAACCTGCAGTTTGAATCACTCAAGTGCAATGTTAAATTTGTTGAAGTTCTTCCTTTATCAAACAACCATACAGCTCAATGGATAAATCTCAAAAGTGTACAAAATATTGAAGGGGTCCTTTTAGGGATCTGAGTGTGATCCGTGAAAGTGAATTTTTTTGCAGTGTTATTCATGCAAAATACCCCTAAAAATAGCCATGAAACATGATTTCAATATATGAAAGCAAAAACCAAGCGTTATACATGATTTTACAAAAGTGAAAAGCGCAATTACATGAAAGAGAGATCCTTCAGGACCCCTAATGAACTTTAGTTGGAGTTTTTTTCTCTTTATACTGCTTCTAGGAAATCTTTCTATTTCAGCTTTCGACACAAAAAAACAATAGAGAAATCATTTTTACTTTAAAAGGTTATCATTCGAAATACTACAAGACTCGTGATCCTTTACATACAGAATTTTGAAATCATTGAAATAAAATTTGATCTTTAGACCCAAAGTGACATTATTTTAAGTTTCCCAAAAAGACTGGTTTAATCTAAGCACTAGAAACACTTTAATCAATCACAGACATAATATTGCACAAGGCCAAACTTAAAAATTTCTTTGCTAGCTATTCCTCACCAACACCATTTTTATCTGTAACAATTATTCTAAATGGAAAGAAAAACCAGAGGCTCCCAGGAGCCTGTATCGCTCACCTGACTTTCAGTTGCCACAATTGTAAGTTATACAGTTGATCTTCAGTTTCTCAAACTTTCGTAGCTCAAACACCTCCAATATCTTGAACTGTTTTTAAAGTCTGATCATGTTTTACTATATTTCTTTGTTGGGCTTTTTTGACAAAAAACGTTCTTGCTAAGGACCACTTTCGACACCAGTTTTGAAGTTGAGACGTCATTTTGTAAATGGCAGTCAACAAACAATTTTCAACATCGGTTTTGAAGTCGCAACATCAATATCTATTTGGAAATCAAATTTCATTGAAATTGGGCAATGTTGAATTTTCCGCCTTTTTTTGGCGGCCATTTTAACCAGAGGCTCCCAGGAGCCTGTATCGCTCACCTGGCTTTCAGTTGTCACAATCAAGCTAACATGTAAGTTATACAATTGAACTTCATTCCCTTAAACTTTGGTAGTTCGATCTGTATTGTAAGTTTGATCATGTTTTACTATATTTCTTTGTTGGGCTTTTTTGACAAAAACGTTTTTGCTAAGGACCACTTTCGACACAAGTTTTGAAGTTGAGACATCATTTTGTTAATGACAGTCAAAGACAATTTTCAACACCATATTCTTAAGTTGCGACATCAATATCCATTTGGAAACCAAATTTTATTGAAATCAGACTATGTTGAATTTTCCCACCTTTTTTTGTGGCCATTTTGAAAATGGCACTCAACAAACAATTTTCAATTCTGGTTTGAAGTCCCAACATCAATATCTATTTGGAAACCAAATTTCATTGAAATCAGACAATGTTGAATTTTCCCACCTTTTATGGCGTCCATTTTGAAAATGGCAGTCAACTAACAATTTTCAACACCGGTTTTGAAGTGGCAACATCAATATCCACCTGGAAACCAAATTTCATTGAAATTGGACAATGTT
This sequence comes from Modiolus philippinarum, assembly GCA_002080025.1. Taxonomy (NCBI): domain Eukaryota; kingdom Metazoa; phylum Mollusca; class Bivalvia; order Mytilida; family Modiolidae; genus Modiolus; species Modiolus philippinarum. The sequence goes on along the minus strand of MJUU01031387.1, from coordinate 73,128 downwards.
GAATTTTCCCGCCTTCTTTGGCAGCCATTCTGAAAATGGCTGTAAGCGAACAAATTTTAACATCAGTTTTGAAGTTGCCACATCAATACCTATTTGCAAACCAAATTTCATTGAAATCAGACAATGTTGAATATTCACGCCTTTTTTGGCGGCTATTTTGAAAATGGCGATCAACGAACAATTTTCAACACTGGTTTTGAAGTAGTGACATAAATATCCATTTGGATACCAAATTTTATGGAAATCAGACAATGTTAAATTTTCCAGCCTTTTTTGCCTGCCATTTTGAAAATGGGGGTCAACAAATAATTTTTAACATGAGTTTTGAAGTTGCGACATCAAGACCTATTTGGAAACAAAATGTCATTGAAATCGGACAATGTTGAATTTTCCTGCCTTTTTTTGGCAGCCATTTTGAAAATGGCGGTCAACCAATAATTTTTAACACCGGTTTTGAAGTCGCAACATCAATATCTATTTGGAAATCAAATTTCATTGAAATCGGACAACGTTGAATTTTCCCGCCTTATTTGGCGGCCATTTTAAAAATGGTGGTCAAGGAACAATTTTCAACATCAGTTTTGAAGTCACCACAGCATGGCAAACATTTCATCAATTTACACTTAACCTTCATCTTCTATAGCTTTGGAAATACAAGATGAAAAATACGAAAATTTAAAAAATTCGGTGAAAAAAGGGCAATAACTCCTACAAAGGTTTATGGATTTGCTTCAAAGTTTCAGGGTGGGTAGATCTTGATATGCTGAACATTTTTGCAATTTACACTTGACCTCTATCTGTTACACTTTTTGAAATAAAAGAAAAATGCAAAAATTTTGAAAATTTAACAGAAAAAGGGCTATAATTCCTAGATGGATTTTCAGATTTTCTTCAAAATTGCACAGTCGGTAGATCTCATCATGCTGATCATTTTTACCTATGTCGGATTTTGATATCTGTAACGATTTTCGAGTTATTAGCCAAAAACTGCAATTTACCCCCATGTTTTATTTTTAGTAATGGCGGCCATGTTGTTTGATCTACAGACTAATCGAACACAATTTTGAAACTGCATACCCTGGTGATGATTCAGGCCAAGTTTGGTTACAATTGACCCAGCGGTTTCAGAATAAAAGATTTTTTAAATTGTTGACGGACAGACGGACGACGGACGCAAAGTGATGGCAAAAGCTCAAATGGCCTTTTAGGCCAGGTGAGCTAAAAACTGTATGTAGAGCTGTTTTAAACAATAAAAAAAATAGAGAATGCGTCTATTAGAAATGGATGCCCGCCAACAAATATATCACAACAGATAACCAAAGTAAATCAGACTTAAAATCAGGTCCTAATCCCTGAATTGCAGTGAAATCATGAAGTATTGTTAAACCTCTCAATAAATGTTTACTATATAATCATATTTTCGAAATATTCTAACAAAATTTCTGATATCTACAATTCAGGTGCATGCAATAAACATATGACATGTTATATGCCAGTCCGATATAAATCCTCACTTAATACAGATCTAGTGTAATCAATTAGTATAATGATCACTGATCAGTTTATACATCATTAACGACTTAAACCTGATCAATCTTCATTACAAACATAAAATTGTACTTTACTGTATGTGTGAATAAATCTCCTTTAGTAGGAGCACCTTCATAGACAATGACATGGAAAGAATCGTTTACACCTTCTTTCTGTACAGATTATAAAATTGCATCTACCTGCCACATTCCTAAACCATCAATCTAATTGGACAAGCTAAATAATAAAGAAATCTTGTTGGCAAGTTCCTAAGCAACAAGCCAAAAGACCAGCTGCATAGACCATTGCCTAATTACTAGTTTACAAAGGATATTTTACTATACAGAAATGTAAAAAAAATACTGGTTTGGCCTGAAGTAATTAAAACAACAAATATTGCCTTGTATCATCAAAACAATCAAAGAAATAAACTTCCATGTGTATATAAACCTTCAATCTGCCAAAACATAAATTATTACATACTGTCTCTGCCAAAAAATACATGGAATTATTCACATTGTTTTTACTTTCAACTATTGCACTCAAAATCTTACCCCCTGTTCTGCTTCTAAAAATAGTAACAGGTCATCAGTTGTGAGGTAGTCTGCATTGCTTGCATATCTGAAAGTAATTAGTTAAGTTGTGGTTAATTAGAAAATGTAACAAGGAAATGGGTGATAAAAATATCAAACATCTTAAGTAAAATCTTACATACTCAGCGAAATATTAAGCCAGTTGCTCGGTGATAACCAGCAAGATCCTTTGAGTTTAAGGGTCACTAGTCGTAAGACTCTTGGACCAATAAGTTGTGATTTTATAAAAGTGATACTTGTATGAATTTATCATAGCTTTGTCATGTATCTAGGACAAGGGTATAGAAAATACCTATTAGGTCATAGGTCAAGAAAATTATTATGAACTTAGCGTAGAATTGGGTACTTACAACATCTATCTGATAAGTAGATTTTGCTGTATATGCCAAATTGTAAGTACCTGTAAGTATGTACAGGTGTGACCAGGTAAATCAAAATAAATCATTTGTTTATTATGTAATTAGCACAATATATTGTATTGCTTCCAATTTCTCACTCTTTTAGACTATCATAGCAGGAATTCTCAATAGCACTTCAAATCATCACTTTTTCAATAAGGCTCATGTAACTTTACTTTCATTGTAGACTTAAGCTATTATTGTACATTTAATAGAATACCCAAGTGCATCAATTGCAAATTTGATGCACAAAAATGCAGTTTGCTAGAAACAAGTAGTGAAGCCTGTAAATGAATGTTTCTAATCATTTAATTAAAAATAATGCCCTCAAATAATAACATTCTTATCATGTACTGTTATGAACTGTGATTTTAAAGCAAAAGCAAATGTATGTCCTATTTTTACTTGCGAACAGTCAAGAGCCAGAATAGAGAGGGAATTTTACTCTGTCTAAGACACATATAAACTTTTAAAGAGTAAAGTATATTGTAGGTTGTACTACAGACCTAGAAGACATCTGGTAAGAATAAATTGTATAAATCCAGGACTCTGTGTTCAGACTCTTGATCATATTTTGATTAAAAGTTAATTAATAAAAGGGTAAGCAAGTGTAAAAGAGCATAAAAATCTAAAGGAATCAATTAGGAATTAAATACTTATCCTAGCATGTATTGTATATTAACCAGCAAGCTTAAAGGGAATTTTTTGTTACTAAAAAGCATTACTACCAAAGAATAATGTTTCTAGCAATTTAAATTCAATTTTACCCTTACCCTTCCGCAGCACCTGATGATACCTCAGTTTTTATAGGGGTTCATACTGTTAGTGCTTTAGTTTTGTGACATTCTTGTTCTTTTTTGTTTATTTGTTTTGTCTTTGTCATACTGTCTCAATTCGTGTTGCTGTGAATTGCCGTGATTTTGGATTTATGATTTTAGAATTTCCCCTTTCCTCGTTCTTGCTTCGGTATACGTTTGCCGATGTATTGAAGAATTTGTGTGTGTGTGTTCAATATTGCAATTTTAGAAACTCAGNTTGATAAATTTAAATCTAAAGGAATCAATTAGGAATTAAATAGTTATCTTAGCATGTATTGTATATTACCCAGCAAGCTTACAGGGAATTTTTTGTTACTAAAAAGCATTATTACCAAAGAATAATGAACTCAATTTTACAATTTGAGTGTGTGTGAGTGTGTGTTCAATATTGCAATTTTAGAAACTCAGATTGACAAATTTAAATATTACAAAATAAATTGATGGCTTTTTAAACTTAAAGGATTTGTTCCCCACATCATTCATTGATATATATTATTTTTTTAATTCAGAAGCATGAAAACAAAAAGCTATATAATTCTATATCCCCTAAAATCTTTTGCAAAGAAATAATGAAAAGTAAGATGCAATCCCAATGGAAGCAGCAGTACTCCCCCTCTAATTTTCAGCAAGAGATAGTCAGAATGCCGTGACAATAATGTGTGCTACAAGGATGTCATGACAATCGTCTATCAACAGATCATTATGGCAGTTAATGTACTATGAAATTAAAACAGTAATACACATAATTACATCTTAGTTTGAAAGTAGTATGGGGGAAAGAATTCATTATTTAATTGGATGTCAGATTCATTACATTATATAATTACACAACAGTGAAATATGTTACATTGACACACAATATAACCTCAATGCAATGTTTTCCTTGCAGAACTTTACAGATTTGGAAACCCCAGCCCTTCTTAGAATTACAGATTTTGCAAGCCCTTTAATCTCTTATTGAAATTTTTGTCAGTTCTCTCACAAAAATACTACTGTATCCCTCGTATTCCCCACTCTTCCTCCTTAATTTCATTTGAAATCCTCAAGCGCCTCTTTTAAGGTAGATCGACACTAATACACAGCACACTTGATTGGCTCATTTGCAAAACATGAATTGGATTTGGCATAGACTTCATTTTCAAGCTCGAATAGTCCTCTTTTGGCCTTTTCTTTGTGACATCTTAATAAATTGACTTACACTTTCCTGAGAATTACCTCCCTTTTCCCCTAAATATTGTCAATTTTGTAAACTATATAAAATATCTCTCTTGATCAAACAGTGACATATTGATTTTTCAGCTCAACATATAGTTTAAGTGTATATCTTTAAAATATCAAAATATGAAAAAAATCTGTCTGATATTTATTTCATATGAAAGCTAAATAAAAAGCATGTTTTCACAGTTCCCTGTAATTTCTGTATTTATTTCATATGATTTCTGTCATAGATTTGTTTTTCATTGATTGTGCATGCAGATGCGTACCAGTTTCAGTTGTAAAGGTCTCATACCACTATTGATTTTGCCCCATTTGTCCTTGTAAAATTGGTCATTTTCTGTGCATCATTTACTGTCGTTTCAAATAAAATGAAACTTTTTGCCTGAATAATTATTTATGTAGTGAGCTTCCATACAAAATTTAAGGGCTACTTTCACCAGAAGTAATCAAGGGGTCAAATCTGAATTTCCCTTTTGCATTCAACCAAAGAAATGGTCATGTCCAAATTTTTACCGAAACAAATATATTAAAACCTCTTGGTAAAAAACAAATATGTTTCTGGGTACCCAAATTTTACATTTTGAACAATACAGTTATGTTTCTACACAGAAAATTTAACAAAATTCTATAAAAGGAAAATAATTCCCCGTAGACACCTTAAACTATTTCTCCAATGATTTGCCTATTTCTGTAATAATCTTTGTTCATTACATACAGGGAATTAAGTCATGTTGGACTACTTTTTAAGTTCAACTCTTTGTGAGGTCCTTTTTTTGGGGGTTCAGATTAGCAATGACTTTACTATACGCAATGTTTAATATGCAATGTTGAGAACTAACTATGAATCAATGGAAAAGTTGAAAAGATAATAACACACACCAAGACTAACCAACAAAATATCAAATCACTAAGTTTCATCTATCTCTTATTAGGAATCCTAAAATGGGACTTTTGAGTCTTGTTTGTCACCAGAATGAGTTATACTACTTTACGAAAAAAATCAATACATTGAGAGGGAATCACTCATTGATTAACACTTTTGAGCCAAGGGTGCTTTATATTTAATCCTTTTGTAGTGCTTCAGGTTAACAGTTTTTTGTCAATAAAAATTCAGTAAAAGAATTGTCATGTAAGAGAAATTATAAGTACACTTAAATTTCATAAGTGATTTGTTTTTAGATGGTGTATATTTATTTCAATAGGTCAGGAATCCAGTCATTCCTGCTACTTGTATTTGAGGCGATCATTTCAGCCTTTAATTACACAAGAGTTCTTTCTCCAAAGTCCCGTAATATCCCTTTTCTTCTGCCCCTCAATTTCTCTTGATCTTCACATTCTACCAGATGATCTCTAATCTTTAAAACAAATCTGAGAAACTTTTGATAGATAAATGTGGAATATTGAGATCTGTAGTAATCATATATACCATTTATCTGTAGTAGGATCAAAGTGGAGAATGGCATGTCATTTAACCTCCATGATAAATATAAATCTGTTTCTTAATTGGTATTCTATAAATAGAACTATGGTAACCTGAACATCATTATTTTACTCCATTACCATGTCGGAATCAATGAGTAAATAAATGAAAATTTTTGCCCACATTCTTTCCACAAAAAAGCAAAATGAATATGGAAGCCATTATCTCTTACAAAATAGAAGTATAACCACCTGGAATTGGCTTTTTGTCTTCACTCTGATTTCTACAAACATCAGAAACCGAAATACAGGGGTCATCAGACCATTGACATTTCTATGTATTGATAACAGTACAGGATGGACCCATGATTGAGCTATACAAACTTTCTTTGTATTTGTACCAGTTAAAAATTTTCTTTGTAATGGTACCAGTACTGTGGAATGGGACCAGATCAGAGACTAGATAGCAAAACCATGGACAACACATTACACAAGTTGGAGATCTTAGTGACATTTATTAACTCAACAGGATGCTTCCAAACCTTCAATTCTTGATCCATTTGCAGACTTGTGGATTGATTGATTGAATATTGTTTAACGTCTACAGAGCAATATTTCAGCTATATCAGAACAGGTTTGTTAATAAATAATCACTTTGGGGCATGGAAAGGGTCATGGGATGGAAAATTCTGACTGCCACTGGAAAATTAGGGTGAAATTGAAAGGGGCGGGGAATTTAGTCTTGAAGACAATCACCTACAGACCACTCAAAAAAGAGCTTGCTACAAGGGTTCTTTAACATGCAAGAAGCGTGGCATTTCTTCCAACACGTACTGGACCTGAGTTTACATCCCATCCGAAAGATGGGTTGTGTATTTATTCATCCCGCACAACCACAGACATCCAGTTTTGGAGGGGTTGTACCCCGCAGCCTTGAATACTGGGTCCTATTCTATATCCTGGGGTTCCCTCAAGGTCAGACTTGTGGAAGCAGTGACCGAAGCACAAGAGTGAAAATGTACAAGTAGAAAGTTACCTGGAGCTAGAACAACTTGAATTTCCTTTAAAATGGTTTCAGTAAAGGAAGGAAGCATATGTTTTCTTTGTTTTGGTAGCGGATAAGCCATGATAATTTTTCATCAAATTGATATACTGGAGTTCTCTTTGCAAGATGGTGCAAAATAAGTTTTGTATTTGTAGATGTATAATTGGAGTCAGATTGGTTTCTTGTTAAAAGTATTCTTACAAGATATGGCAAAATGAGTTTTTTAGGCCACACCATATTAATTAGTAGTTCATAGAGATTTTGGCCCAAAAAAAATGGAGCGAGCGAGCAAAATTTTTTTTTTTAATTTTAAATTTTTCACCTCAATTATTCTTGAATTTAAGAGACAGCAAAATATTTTTTTTTTAATATTTCTTGTCCGGTATTTCAATAATGTTTCAAATATGTGCATTTGAACCTGCATAACAGCTTTGCTTACATTCAACCTCCAGACTTAAAAAGGCATTTATGATAAAACTAATTATTATTGTGTCTAATCATTCAATACAACAAGTTCCCTTGTATAACTAAGTTTTGTAATTGCTTGCCTTCAACAACAACTATTTCACATTCTGACCTTCTGTTGCATGATATCTATAGCCACAACTACATGTATATGTTGTTCAGTAGTACACTTTTCAGTGCATATATTGATCAAAAACTAGTCTACCAAAGAATTGTGTTAAGTAAGTGTTATTTTATTTTCATGTAAATGATCACTAGAAATCATTTAAGATGTACTAGAAACTAAAATGCAAAAAATGAAAACAGACTAGCAGATTCAAAAATGATAATCACATATGTTCAGCTAGCAAAGTTGGTCAATATCTGGCAGTGATAAACTTAAACTGGTGCTAGAACCTTCAAAGTTTCCCTTGATATTTCTTATGACGTCTTAGAAATATTCCACCATTTATGTTCAAGTCCTAAATGTTACCTCCATATAAAGAACAACAATGATAACGACACACGCAAGAAGGTTTTGTCTTGTGTAGATTTACTACATATCTTAATATAGTAAGTATAATTATTCAGGTATATTGAAAGTTTTTTTGTCAGTAGTATTTAAACTGACATGACTGATGTCATCATGTGTAGGCAATTTTAACATCAGATTCATTGCTTGGTCTCTGTGTATACGACTCATGCCAAATTCACATTCATACTGTTCCACTTATTGAACAGCCAAGAAGAGTTAACCTGTTAAGTGCATCTTACTTTGCTTTCCAACATTTGGCTGTTTGTTTGTTCATTGTTTCAAAAGATCTAAAAGTTAAAACTGAAATCTGTACACCAGTCCTAAAACAATTTTCGTCTGTTGTGAATATCAATGTCCAAATATTAAAGGTTGCACAACAAACGAAGGCTTATGTTTTAGGACTAATATGTACACACTGTTATTTATTTATGCAAGTCATACACACAAAAAAAAAATAAATACAATGTAGGTGCAAAACACGAATTCAACGAGTGTTGAAAACAATGAAAATGTCACGCCGTAACTAAGCCGTTACAAGATTTTAAATACCATTCAATCGTTTGCGGAGAGAATTAGACAGGACGGCTTGAATGATTCCAGTTCGACGCCTCACAGCAGTTGACTATTTTACTCCATTCCCACATCATTTTCTTGTGGCCATGCCATCTGAATCAAAATAAAGCTTAACTACAATACATTTCCCATTTTATCAAGCGCATAAATGACAAAGATTCGATTTTAATAATTTCGGAATCAAATTCGTGAAAACTTTTAGTTGACTTCAACATGCAGGATTTTTATTTTTATTTTTTTATTTTGATTTTGGAAATTTAGGAGCGGGAAAATTTTTAATTTTAAATTTTGATTTTGCTAATTTAGGAGCAGGATGCACATATTTGAAACATTATTGAACTACTAATTAATTTGGTGTGGCCTTATTTGTAGATGTACATAATGGAGAAATATTGTTTTCTTACAAGATAGAGCCAATATGATATTTGTATAGTATGCACACATGATGTGAAATTTTGATTTCCACTTCATTGAAGACTCTTACCTGACTAGTAAGAAATATATTTCTGGCCTTGTGGAAACTTCTTTAAACAATGTGATAAATTCCTCCGTATTTATCTGCCCTTTGGTACTCGGATCTTTATGTTTCAGTTCAAGCTCCTGAAATATAAATAGAAACAAGTGTTTTTTCAAAATTCTATTTTTGCTTTGCTTCCTTGGTGACGATTAGTCCACATGACAGTTATCAGAACAAAACTGACTTCAAAATAAGCGATATAAACTATCAATTCATATTCATTTTCATCTTGCCTATAATTAATTAAATCACAATCAGTTCAAATTTATAGACGTTGTAATAATAATTTCTAAGATTACAATATTTTCCTCTGGCCATAAACAGCTGATCAAGATATAACTATTAAGATGTAATGATATAAAGTAAGAAATCACTGAATTTTCAGGTAATGATGTAACTTAACCAAAAGAGCTTTCAATACAAAGTATGGGTCTCATTTAAGTCTCTTGACTTTCGGATTTTACCTACAATTTCAAGTACAGTAACTAGACTTTATAAGCTTTCCGGCTTTCAGGGCTCCTGAAAAGAAGGCATTTCATTTAATGAGCTAATGCATATCTGACTAACCCAACTTTTCTGTTTTTTCAGTTCGACCAATAGTTGCAAGTTTGACAAGTTTATGAGAAAGACTTTCTTTTGATCTGGAAGGATTGAACCAGATGAGAGTTTTCTTTGTATTGCTTTTCTTACAAACAAACAAACACTTTATTGTCAACCAAGATGCCCTAGAGGAGCTGAACAATCACAGTTAAATTTAGATACAATGATTACAATTGATTAGAATGATTGTATAAATAAAACAATATAGATGTACAAATATATATATACTGCACACACCATTATAAGGGGTACCACAAGCATGTATTGCCATCTAAACATCATACATGCGATAGCTCCCGGATCCTGCGGGAGTCTCCCGTTTTTAAGACCTGAAATTTGTCCTCACAGATTTGGCTGTAAAACTCCCGTATTTCAGTTGTTGAAAATAATGTGAAAAGTAAACAGTTGTGTACCCTATAGTGCCTGTCAATCAGTTGCGCTTTGTTGATTTCTCATTGAATTTAAAGGTAATTAATGATATTTTATCACAGGTGTCATTTATAGCCTCCAGCAACATGGCCATGATTTAATTATCGTAATTTTGTTTTACGAGTCACCATGTTTACATAAGTCAAAGTGGCATGTGAAAGCCCAGTTAAGGAATTTAGGACATGTAATACACTTATATTAAACAATAAACTGATTGTTTAATGTTATAAGTTCTGGTAGTCACAATTTCAAGAAGTAAAACGGATAAACCAGGTCAAAACTTCGGATGGTTCAATTAGGCAACTGATGTCCAGAGTTATTTCCCCTTATAGTGTGTAAAACATAGACCAAAAAAACTTTCCTGTGTTACCTTTACTTAAAATCATCTATCAATTCTTCAGAAATGAAAAGTTACATCACCTTTAAGAATTTTTATTGGATTTTACTATATATTGTTTAAATATTTGCAAATTTAAAAATATTAGTATACTCAATGAAATAATATTAGAAACATTTATA